>JAGFPH010001841.1:176774-208082 GCA_018207615.1 Philaenus spumarius
CAGCTGACTCATTTCTTACTTTATTATTTTCTCTGTGACATGGATGTCATTACAGGATTAGCTGGCAATGTAGTTTCATCTATAAATGACTCACATTTAAATGTCAAGCTAAATTTAGCATCAATCCAGGCCTACGATACCAAATGGAAGAGTTTACTTTAACACGTTCACTGCTACGCAAATTTCGTATTTCCTATGCTAGGAGCTGACCTTTTATTTTTTATATTTATAGCCTACATGAGTAGAAATTACTTTATTTTTTATTTTTGAACTATCTACGTATATTATAAATACATAATTACATGTGCGTCCATAGCACGTAGGCTTAAAATTGGCGTGCGAAACACGGAATGCTCTTTGTATTGAAAATTCTCCCAATACGGGGGTTGGCGTGCGAAGCACGCAATGCATTATGTATTGCAAATACTGTACTCCCAATACGGAGGTTGGCGTGTGAGGCAAGCAATGCATTATGTATTTAAAATACTCCCAATACGGGGATTGGCAAGCGAAGCACGCAATGCACTGTGCGTCGGCCGCTTCTCATAGTGTTCAGAGTCAAGCTCACATGTGCGTCCTTAGCAATGAACGTGTTAAGTTGGCAGCAATGGATGTCCCCAATAAAAAGCTAAATAGTCACAGACTCAAGTAACAATAACTATAGGCATTGTTGCTCAAATTATTTAAACAAAGAAAGTAAACTGAATATTTAGAGTTATTGAGGAAATATAGTGAGACGCCACTAAAGGTCAAAGTAAAAGTAGGAGCTACATTCTCCGCCATATAGAGGCCGTCTGAAGATCAGAAGTGAAATTTGTCAAATGTCCAAGTATTCTCAACAAACAACAAATAATTTAGTTGTTGTCATTCACAGATGCCCGAACTATATTTCAGCAACATAACTCCATTTTAAGACATAACGAATCAATATGATCAATCAATTCGTAATTTTTTTAAAAATATTAAGTTAAATGAATTCTAAATTTCTTTTCCCACCAAATTGATTGTCTGCCAAATTGATTGTAATCATTGAGTGAGTCTGAATACAAACATAACTAATTGAAATGACACTTAATCTCTGTAAATATATATTTTCATTTTTTTTTGTCCAAGTCACTAATTGTATTTCAATTAAAGTGTAATTATAAATTACCTTAATTTGCTCCGTCTTGTGACTTCTGTTGTATTGTAATCAATACGCGTTTCGGAGCCGAAACTCCATCCTCAGTTATTATCTCCTTAGACGTCGTCAAAACATTAAAAATATTCACGTTAAAAACACAAAACACTATACACACATATACTCGTTTTTACATTTTTGAGTTACGTGCGCACGGTTGCTCGGTACGTGAACTACTGAATGGTGCGGTTATTAGGGTTACAGGTCATTTATCTTAGTTTGTCTTATCTGTCCTTTGTATCTTAAGGCCGTCTCATACAAAGAGTTAGACTGGAAGGAAAGTTTATAATTGAGTATGTTGTCAGATGTCTGTTTATATGCCTTGTAAATCTCGTATTCTTCAATAATTAAAAGAATTAATATAAAATGGTTACTTGATAGAATACAAATTGAACACGGAATATCACATTTAGTACGTTTATCGATTCAAAAAAAGTCGCATTTCAGTGACAAAGTCGCTATCTTCAGTGGTGAACGAGATACAGTTATCAAACTATAACTATAACTATGCGAATTTATAGTTTGAATATTTTAGCTCCTGCATTCATCACTGAAGACGGTGACTTTGTGGCTAAAACGTGTTGGTTGTGAGATTCTTTGTTTAAGTGTTATTCTATTTAGTATATCTTCTCACAAGTCAACTTTGATATTAATTTATAAATAGGTTACTTATTTAAAAGTACTATATACCCTTTAGTGTAAGTACGTAATTATATTACTGCTGATTTAATCACTCATATACTTATACCAATGTAACAACAAATTTTAAAATTATTATAAATCGAAATACACATTTATTAGTACTAACATAAAATTCACAATATACAGTAGCCTCAATCTTGGAGTGTGTCTGAGAGGAGTAAGTAAAACTATAAGAAAGTGAGACGCAGTTCGTTACGGAGTTGTAACTTTCTAAGTTAAATAAATGTAATTTGTGAACTTAGTTTTCGTGAAATTGGTTGTACCGCCAAGGCAGTTTCGGGGAGAAATAGAAGGGATGATAGCCCATATACCAGACGACGGGCCAGACGCATTCCTAATCTGAGTTTACTGTACGTCTAAATCAATGTAGGAAGCAATTTAAAGAATCTTATATAGATAAATACTTGTAATAATCTTTGAGATTGATGAGTGAGAGGGAATGATTTAAAAATTATAATAAAAATACACTAATTCTCACACACACGCGTTTAATTATCGAACGCGTTTCAACGACAAAGTCGTCATCCTCAGTGGTACATGAGCTACAACTAAGAACTTACAAACTCAAAAGTTATAAGTTTAGTTCTCATAATGAGTTATAAGTTTTTAGTTGTAGCTCATCACTGAGGACGACGACTTTGTCGTTGAAACGCGTTTGATAATTAAACGTATGTGTGAGAATTAGTGTATTGTTATTATTATTTAAAAAAAGAAAAGATAAATACGAATAAAAGATACATTTGAATTTACATATTAACATACTATAAATTAAGTGTACTAATTACAAGAGTTAACCTAAGGAGCTAATTTACTAATAAAAATACTCACATAAACTATAATATACTCATTCTTATAAGTACTATAGTAAAATTCACCTCAGAGTGAGGCGGAAGTTCAAGCCTACCGAGGGTCAGCACGGTCGACTGGTTTCCGCTCTACTCCGACCTGAATTTTAATTTTTTATAGTAGCGTTATGCAAACTTTTTTATAACAAGGAAATATAAAAATAAATCACATAACGTTGTGTATCACGATCGTCTGTTTATTTTGATACCAAATTTGAAGTAAATCGGTAAATGTTGAGTAATTAAATAGTTCTTAGTTACATTATTGTCCATTGTGTTTTTCATTTTCCCCATATCTTTAAAGATAGCCGAGATATTGGCTGAAAAAGAAAAATGTATGATACAAGTGGTGTAGATCTAACACAAACATAAAGATTAAGGCAATATATTTTCCTTTTTTTAACAATATCTTCGTTATACTTTGAGTTACAGCCAAAATAAAAAAAACCCATTTTGTTTGTCATTAAATACGTAAACATTTTGGTCTCTTGTAATTTTTTTGTAAAGTTAGCGGTTTTTGAGATATGTGACATTAAAAATTATAAACAACCGCCATTTTGAAAATATTTAAAATAATGTTATAATTTTTCGTACAGTGATAAAAGATTACGCAAAAAATATGTATACAAAGTTTAAGCTCTATATCTTTGCTACTTCAAAAAATATTAAGTATTTTGTAAAAATCACATACAGACTGACAGCAAACGAATGGAGATAGGACACACGTTGTATTGCATTATTTGCTTGTTTTTAGCAGACAAATACGCCCGTGAAGTTTCGGACAGTCGAAGCTGGACACCCTGTATAGTTAAATTCATAATAATAAAAGTACTAATATAAACGCGTATAGTGTACTTATATAAATAAAAACTAATATTTATACTATTTGATATTTAAATTTAAATACTAATAAAAATAATAATTTGAAGATGATTTAGAATTATGGCATTGTTTATTATCTAGTATTTTATACTATTTATTTATGTTGTGGAGTGTTTAAATTAAAACATGAAGTAAGACAAGTAATATGGAATTAAAAATAAATATTTAAATTTGAATACTAATAAAAATACTAATTTGAAGATGATTTAGAATTATGGTATTGTTTATTATCTAGTATTTTATACTATTTATTTATGTTGTGGAGTGTTTGAATTAAAATATGAAGTAAGACAAGTATTATGGAATTAAAAATAAATACTGAATAAGACATTACGATTACGCTGTAGAAGATTTTTGTTCGTTGCCTCTTAGTGTCTTAGAGGCCCAACGTTTGAAAGTTTAATTTCTAGCACAAAATAGTAAAAGTTGAAAATATTTCGTTAAACTCTGTGAGGTCAAAACGAAACTGGCAAAACAAGTTGTGGAAATTGACAAAAGAACATCTCACACGACATTAAACACATATTCCTTGACGACATTTTGAGTAAAGCCATCAAACAATTCGGCCATATCACAGTGTATTCAACGTCCAAGTTGACGTCAAATGACGCATGTTGTTAGATGTCAATAAAGAGGCGGTAGCAAGAGGAAATATCCTGGTGTGTTGTTATTGTTAGTGAATGAACTGAGTGAAACAGATCTTGTGGAAGAGTAGGAAACTGGATGATTCGATTTTCTCATGTGGTGTCAGAAGTGTCTAGCGTCTCTAGTGTTGAAAAGTTACAGTTGTTAAGGGTCATCATCTTGTACTGCCATGGCAATCCTTAGTGTACGTCTATATAACGATCGTATTGCCTGTTTTGTAATAGTTAATAGCAGGTAATAATATTTTTCTCGATTTGTTATGTGTGTGATAATTTATAAAGATCTACTAATATATTAGCGCGTTAGCGTTGGATATATAACGCCACTTTATGTTACAAAACTTGTGATACTGCAGGAAAAACTTATAGATAAACTTTTGGTAAAATGATTTTCTTTTTGACAGCTTTTATTTTTCAGGAGAAAAAATTACTTTATACAAATAATTTTTCTTAGGCAGAATTATTTGTGAATTTCCACCTCACTGGCAATGAGTACTTTGGTACTATTTTTTTAAATCTAGCTTCCTTCTTATAGCTTCCTTACTAAATAATTATTTCAGTCTAGTTAGAATAATTTATATTCATTTTACGGAAATTTGTTTGTTTTTTATGAACATTTTTACTCACGGAAAAACAAAATAATAGTTTTTAAAAGACAACATATAATTATAAAACCAACCACAAAATTACACTTAAAGTTTTTTTTTTGTGTGTAGGAACTGTTATCCTTTATATATATATATAAAAAACATAGTAACATAATTATTTAGAGTTTTGAAATATTTATACATTTTTTAATAAGTGCATACCCTTTTTGTAAAATTTTCTGAAATTTATGATTCCTTCTCCCCAATAAATAATTTTTGTGAATTTTCATAAACTGTTTCTTGTAAAGAACGTTTCTACGTTTTGTTTTTTTTGCACAAATAATAAAATTTGTTTTGGTATTTTTCCAAAGGCGCAACATTTAACATTTTTTTACATTTTCTTTTCGTTTGTAATGCAAGTTACTTAATTTGGCATATGTAAAAAAATCTAAATTTTTCAAGAACCTGCCTCTGTACTTTTCTTAACAATAAAATGTACAATAGTATATACTTCACTCAAATGGGTTACATTCTATAGACGTTTAAATGATAATGTGCGCTATTAGAAAACAAGTGAATCCCAGTATAGAAAAATACAACTACCAGATAGAGGTTTAAGTGAAGAAAGTCATCTCGTACTAAAAAATCTTAACAAATGTAATAGAATGTAGAGAGGTGTAAAATAAAAATAATTTGTACTGATCATGTTACTTATATAAAATGTTAATTAGGTGAAATGTAAATAAAAGAAAATTATAATATTTTACGTAAATAATCAGTAAGTTTGTGAGCATTATAATTAAGACGATCCTGAAGGTACCTTAGATTATTTTAAAAAGTTACACAAATTAAATAAGAGTCTCGTAGAAAGGGAAAAGTTATATAAAAAAAAAAAAACTCTATTAGCGAATTTCCATAGGAAAAATGAGTTATTGCAGTGGCCCTTATGGTAAGACCCAAGGTTGGGAGTAGCAAGTGAGCACCGATCATGGTCCCCAGAACACGTTTAGGGGTGTCATTAAAAATCATATATATATTTGTATATATGTGTTAGCACTCTAGCGGCCGCATTTTAAGTCCGATTGGGTTCAAATTTAGTACACATGTTGGTTGTCTACGTCGCTCGGATGAGTTTGTTACCCAAAAACATCCAACAACCGGAAGCAGGTTTTTTGACCGGAATTAACTATTTTTTGAGATTATTCCCACAAGAATGAATTTGTTTTGAGTTTTTGAAGTGATAACTTCTATTGGCCCGTTGGGCACTTTCGACTTGTCTATGTTTTCGAAATCTCGCGTCACGCCAGATTTCTCGCGAGATCTTGCATCACGCCAGATTTCTCGCGAGATCTCGCGTCACGAAAGATTTCTCGCGAGATCTTGCATCACGCCAGATTTCTTGCGAGATCTCGCGTCACGCTTTTGTTTAGACACAAGTCAGATCGTGGAGAGGGAATATTATTAATACATTATTTACATTTATTAGCATAGCAATCAAATTAACACATAAGAATTAGTTAATATAATATAACAGCTGATTTCGCCCATCATCTGTAATTCTTAAACAAAACCCAGCGTAGATTATATTTTGGGGTTATGTTTACAACTTCAACCATTAAAATTTCTTGTGATGTTAATTTTCTTATATATTAGTTATACAACTAATGTAGGCTTCTATAACTATAAGTTATATGGGCTTCTACACGTTATAAGATTTGCTTTGGAGTTATAAACTGTATATAAAACTAACCTTTGATCATCAATATATTCATTTATACAAATTTAAAGAAGTATACCTACTGTTTAACTTCGCAAACATTCGTACATCTTTGTATAACATATTTGATTATTAATTTCTTTACTGTAATATTAATAACTTCTAAATCATTTGATCTATCAATATGAAATAAAAGGTAACTAAAAGATAATATTTTTACCTTTCTTTAAATATATAATAACGGATATAAATAAACAATTTGAACAAATAGGCCTACAGTTTTATAATCCT
This sequence comes from Philaenus spumarius, assembly GCA_018207615.1. Taxonomy (NCBI): domain Eukaryota; kingdom Metazoa; phylum Arthropoda; class Insecta; order Hemiptera; family Aphrophoridae; genus Philaenus; species Philaenus spumarius. Next base: position 183,623 of record JAGFPH010001841.1, read on the forward strand.
TATAATTGTACACATTTACCGAGTTAAAAATCCCCGTAGTGATAGAAGTTATCACTTCCAACGTGTGGTCTTAAGCACACCCAGTTAATTTTTTTTCTACAAATATAAATGCAGGATGTTATTCTGTACATTTTGTTTTTACGCGACATTATAGCTCGCTTGGTTCCCCCAAAATCAAAACGTAAAATACCATAGAAGTACCCAGTTCAAAGCAATGTGGTGGATACTACCATAGATCATGAATAATAAAATAGATCATGCATGCATACGGCGGCTGTGTGGCGAAAAAAAGGTTGTCAGGAAAATATTGCATGATTGCGCCGCGAGGTAGCACTAGGGAGAAATCATTCAAGGCATTGGTGCTACACACCGCTTCCGTCGTTTCCCCCATAGATCGCTCCACTATCGTCGAATTTCCAGTGTATTAAAATATTGCATTGGATCGGAGTTCTATTAGGTTATCCAAATACAATGATACCACCATGAGGTAGGCGTGCGAAGCACTCAACGCATTTTGTATTAAAGATACTCCCAATATTCGGAATGGCGTTCGAACCATTTTGCAGCTATTCAGCACCGTCGTGAATAGACTTATTTCCCAAATTGTTGGTAGAAACCCTAAAACATAGGCCTATAAACTTAATTTTGGAAATTTGCTCAACTCACGTCAGCGGTTCAGCTGCGTGGTCGAATTATTGACACTAGTTATGCGCAAGCGTCAATGTAAGTTTATGGAGGAGTGTTCCAAAGAGTGGAACTATATTAAAAGGGACGCTATGACAATGTAGCCGAGTTTTTGCAAAACAAATTATGTAGCACAAACTAGTACAATAAGGCACAAGTGTTTAATTTTCATTAGCAAAAAAATGGCGGGCTAACTTTTGTTTGCTCTTAAATCCGCCTTTTTTGTGAATTTTTAAAACTATTTTTAACACAAGCAGCACATCTTTCATTTTTTGATTTGCTAAAAATTGTAGGACTAAATCCAGGGACATGAATAGCTAACTCCCGGATCCCCTTTACCCCGCATCCCAGAACCCCTCTTGGGAGTGTGCCGTTTTTTCCAGTTCATGATTTCGTCACCCTATCCATGAAAAAAACTAATCTCACTCTGAAGAAAATGTTGTTTATGAGAGAGAGACGATCCTTTTTGTAAGACATGAAACTGTCTTACATTGAAGGAAATATTTTTTATAGGAAAAGCAATGTTACAATAACACCTACTTAACTTCAATAAAATGGAAGTCGTTTTATAAGATATAAAATGTTTATTAGAGAAACATTAAAAACGTTGTTACAGGAAAAGCAACTAGTTTTATAGGAGAGAAAATTCTTGTAACAGGAAAATCAACTGACTCTGGAGGACTTTGAGTTATCTTACGAAAGAGACAGTTAGACTTTCTTAGAAAGGCATATAGTCTCTTGAGAGAAGCTCATGTAGATATATCTTAAAGGCGCGGTACATGGTGCACCCCTCAGGGAACTCTGTTCCATACTTAATGCAATGGCAGAGGTCTTAAGTCTCTCACAGTTTATATCATCGTAAAGACTTTATTTTCTTTATATCTGATTGACGTGGTTTATGGCTCGTTTTGATGACTTATAAAGTTTATTCGCATAATATGCAAACGTCAAACATTTTTAGAGATTCCCGGTTGACTACCGCACGAGAACTGTTAGCATGTGGGTTCAATAAATACATAAAATCACTAATAGTACTATAATATATGTTTTTATCTGTCATAGAAAGCAACAAGAAGAGTAGTCTTACAGATATAACTGAAATACGAGAAAGTAAGTGCTAGAGATCAAAATTCCAGTGTTGCTAAGCAACAGCTGTCATTGCTGCATTACTGAAAACTATTGAAAATAAAACACCATTTATTATTACTTTTCCGCTTACACATTTCCTCAGCAAGGGATATTTAATTAAATTACAAGTGAAAAAACATAGGCCAAGACCGGGAGTTGAACCCGGGTCTTTTACGTTTCCGTCGTAATGCTCTACTAACTGAGCTACCCTGATCACTCCAGATATTGGTCGATGTTATCTCACTTGTACGGTTTTAATAAATAACAGTAACACAACTGTAAGCAGTTGTGAGTTAGCTATTCATGTTACTGGATTTAGTCCTGCAGTTTTTCGCAAATCAAAAAATGAAAGGTGCGCTGCTTGTGTTAAAAATAGTTTTAAAAATTCACAAAAAAGGCAGATTTAAGAGCAAAAAAAGTTAGCCAATTTTTTTGCTAATGAAAATTAAACACTTGTTCCTTATTGTACTAGTTTGTGCTGGTTGTGCTACATAATTTGTTTTGCAAAAACTCGGCTACACTGTCACAGCTTCCCTTTTAATATAGTTCCACTCTTTGGAATACTTCTCTATTGCATTATAAGACAAATAACTTCGGATGAAGCATTATTATTACTGTCTGCGTTAGTAATCCTTGATTAGTACAAACAGAAAATAAACCAACTCTAAATGTAAATATTTAATTTGCATAATCCCCATTGACTGAGCAGACAAGAAATGATTGTTTTAAAAGATTAGTTGAATAAATTCCAGTTGCAGTTAGAGATGTATTTAGAGAGTCACTTAAAGACAGAGAGCGATTGAGAAAGCAAACAAAACCGCACAATACATTGTTTCGTTCAAAACTAAAAAAAACGGTAGGTCATTCTGTAAAAAGTGTTTGACACCCATTAAGTAGAGCGCATTTTAATACGACCATAGCCTCGGTTTCGGCAGGTGACATTTTGAAAGTAATTAACACAATTTTAGTAAAGGGTAGTTTTGTAATCCTTTAGAATAGCAATAATTACATTTTTTTGTTATTCTTTGTATGTTTAAACTATTTGATATACTTTGTGGGCTCCGGAGCGCCCTATCTCGGCAATGTTAAAAATACGATATTTAAGGAACATTTTCTCAGAAACTACTGGATCAAAATTAGTAAAATTTTATCAGTGTGTTAGTACTACTTAAATAAAAAAATTAACTTGAGGTTTTTGCAATACAAGCATTTGAATACATTGTGTCATTATTTTTATAAAATAATCGAATTTTTACCAGTTTTTGCCATATTTCTCGTCATAACTTAGAAATGATCACTTATATTACAAAAAGCTCTCTTTAAAACCTGTAGTACACACCATTAAATAATCCATGAAAATTTCAGATCATTATGTCAGATAGATTTTGATAAAATGTTCCTTTTGTGAATAAAATATATGATTTCCGGAAAACATGTTTTAAGTTTTTCTTACATATTTAACACATACCAGCCTCATATGCAAGGTTGTCATCAGCTGAATATCATCAAAGACGGTATATTTAGGTTAGGTATTACAGAAAAAGCTAAATATCCCTGCCAAAATGAAAATTCCCACCATAGGCGGCAATTTTTATTATTTTCAAATTGGATAAATCATATCAAATTATTAAGAATATGATACAAAATTTCTCTTATTCTCATGTGACATACGGAAAAACGTATTTTTACCCGCATAGAGTTGAGATATAATAATAAATTTAGACTTGTTTTAAAGCTAAATAAAAGACCAATAATAGGCTATACATTTTTCTTTTTAATATTAGGTGCTCCGGAGCAACTTATAATAACTTTTATTTTTTAACCTTACATCTTTTATCGATATTTCTACTGATATTCCTTTTGGACCCTGCTATCTTCATTTTGCCCTTTGTGACTGTATTCTAATGACAGACCTTTAAAGTCTTTCTTGAAAAATTAGATTTTTTACCTGATGTAGATGTACCATCTATGGATGACTGTATTCACGGCATTGGTACGCTGCTGGATATTGTCGATAATTTTAAAGGAACATGTGTTTTTAGTGTTGATCTGTAAAAACAAATTAATATTTTTTTTCATAATTTCAGCAAAATATTGTGATTTACATTTACCGATTTAGCAATTAAATTATTGTAAATGGTACGTTTTTTTTTAATAATCTCTCAATCATATTTTTAAAATTATGACGAAACATAATAATTGGCGTATGATAAATACGTGCTAAGTATGAACTCTTAAAAATACCTTACACATTTCGAATTTACAGAGCATTTATTATTGATTGAAAAATGTTTTTTGTTTTTTCTGAATTACAAAATCATGCTAACAATTTGTACGCAGCAGGTGTTTTAGGAATTTATTTTATTGGTCAAATTTCTTTGACGCAATATTTGATAGTGTAATATGTAATCTTTTATAAAAGTTGGCATATGTCAAATTACTTTTGTCAAAGGTTCTCCAAAAGAGAACATTTGATTAAAGATCTTTGACAAAGAAACTTAATAGTGTATTGCAGGCCTAACGAGTAAGTTTGCTCTGAAGTCGCTCGCATGCTTCCAACCCCATTGCTATGTTGAAACCAATCAAATGATGTCGAAAACAATGTTCTGTGACGGAGAAATAGCGGCCTAGACTAGCCTGCTTGCTGCTTTTATCAACCTCTTCCAAACGCCAAGCAGACAACATCAAATGCTAGATCAGTTCTTAAAAGACTCATTCCCATCATTCAAGACGAATCACGATGACCATGCATAACACTTATATCCGCCTAATTCTCACTACGCATCACCAGCTTGAGATTTCCTTTTATCTATTGCTTAGAAGACCAGGTTGGACTCCTTCCAAAATAGGCTACTTCAATGGATCGCAAACACCCCAAAGTAACCAGCTTGACGTAACCATCTATCAAGGGCAAACAACCTCCACACTCGAGATAATCATACTTAATACTCACAAACTCACTAAGGCACAGAGCCTAAGGCTTTGACCACAGATTCCTACAACAAATTATAACAGATCGTGCACTTCTGCAGGACAAAAGAAAGCTACCCTTTTTGATGTACCAACCAATAAATGTAAAAGAAAGACAAAAATCCAAGATCATCAAATAACAAATAAAACAAACAAATTAAAAAAATCAGTGTATAACATGGATTCTTTATTTTGTTAAACACCCAACATTTGTATTCATCTTAGCCAATAAAGCAACATTTTTACACTTATTTAGTACTAGGGGAAATCCCTGCGTGATCCGCACGCCAACCCCGTTGGAACCTTCTATACACATAATAATGTTATGTTTTCTTTATAATAAAGGTGTAGGATTAATAATAACTTAACAGATAAGATATTAAATAAGGTTAAATGTTAAAATCAAATTATTTCTTATATTTTACAACCGCAGTTTAAAGAAAGGTCAAACGAACCAACAAAGCTCGGGTCTACACTTTAATAAAACCCTTACCTAAAAGTTAGAAATTCAAATAACTGCTTCAAAGTTTGAAATCAGCCGTTAATGGAAATATTAGAGCAAATAGCTGTTTTATCTGTTCTTTTATTCAATTGGTTGCTATGGCTATGAATTCCAATACATTCAAGAAATATTTGTTCTTTCATCAGTCTTTAGGCCTAACCTAAGAATTTTTTCCAACTTAATTTACAAATATTGAAATAAATAATGTTTTAATCAAAATGAATTATTGCCTCTGTTACTCAGGGATAGTGTAGCTTTTTATTAGTAAAAATATATTTTTAATCGGTTTAGTAGTTCCAGAAATTACCCCCTATTTACAAACAAACAAAACATTTTTACCTCTTTATAATATTAGTATAGATTAGTATTAATATTTATTATTTCGATATATAATTAGTATTAGCTTTGATTATAAATGCTAAAGGTATTAAATGTATTTATTTATTTGTAAACTTTTTTTCTTAAATTTGCCACCATGGACACAGGCACAACTGAACAATGTCTAAATTAGGCAATGACTTAAGGTTAGATTTTAGTTGAATGTATTATAAACACCTATATTTTACTAGTAAAAATAAAATAAAAATCTGCACATCATATGGCTTTATAAAGTCCCTTGGCCTATGCATATTTGATCAAATTATCCAAAATCAGATTATTTAATTCAGTATTTCGGTCACTGATAGCATGACCATCCTAGGAATAAATTACTTCATATTTAACAACGTATGAAGTGTCTACATTCTGATGGTTCCTTGATTGAATTAAATTAATGAATGGTGAATATCATGTCGGAAAGAAATCAACTTCATCTCAGCAAATGGTAAATATTTAGTTTCAACAACGTGTTGCAGTAATGATTCGAACACATAGACTTTTAGGTTAAGACTAACGATAGCAGGCATTATTACAAGGAAAAACAATTACTTGGAAAAGAAACGGAAAAAGGCTTTGTTCAAGAAATTCTGGAATTTTTCATGAGCTTAAGTTAAACAATTGGGAGCAAATGCTTTCTGCTGATTAAAAAAATCGAGCGTCTTTAGCTGACGATATTTTACCAAGTGGAAACAAAAGACAAAGAATTCCTGCACAAAAGAACCATTCAGGTGGAAGTTGAGTTTAAATAGCCTTGAAAACTAGCAAGTTGTTCTACGGAGATTGTTTGACCTAGTCTCCTTCTCCACTGTAAAATTGGTAGTGTTAAAACTTTTATTGGGACAAAACTGATTAGGTAAAAACTATAAGGTTTAGGTAGAGATCACAATGGAGTGTGGTTCGAGTTTGTAAAGAAATTAAGCAATATCATTACAGTTGTAATTTTCTTACCAAAGCAATAAAGAAGTTCAAAGAAACTTAAGGACCAGTATGGTATTACCAGGTTAACGTGGAAGGACAAGTATTGATGCAATACAAATCAATTGGAAGTACATGTACATTTTCAATGTAATAAAATCAATATATTATATATGCAAGCGTCTTGCCAGTGAGTGCCGTTATAACGTCACAAACCAACCTGCAGCACCTTGGTGGTATTATTTTTGTGGTATGGTAGCTCTCCATCCACCAGTCATGGTTTCGGTTTGGAACTGTTGTGGTACGAACAGGACAAGTGGGTCTCGATGGAGGTGTGGATCGCGATGGATGGCCCAAGTTACGTCGCGGTCGATGTCGACAGAACATAGCGAGGGGGTCACTAGCGCTGCTCAGTCAAGCTCAGAGATGTCTGTTGTGCCAATATATAGTAATTATACCTGAATCCAAACGTGTTCCATAGCTTTTTTTGTAGAGAAAGAATGCATATATGACAGTAGAAAATTGATTGATTTAAAATTTTGAATGTTATTAGCTCAAAAAACAAAAAATGTTCAGTAACAAAAGAAAAAAAGTTCAACTTTCGGCCTACATAAAAAGTAGTAAATATTTTTTGAATTTTTTTTCAAAATTTACAAAGTTTTGTATTTTAGTTCTAAATAGGACTGTATAAAAATATTTATCAATTTCAAAGTTCTAATTTTGAAAACATAAATTTTTATGTAAGATTGCTAACATAACTAGGCCTAGTTTGAATGGTAATTTAGGAATATAAGCTTTGAACGGTCCAATGACAGAGAAGCAGACTGCTAAATCGCACGGTAAGCATCCTAGTAAATCAAACGAGTTTGATTTTTCAAAGCATCGCTATAGACCTTCTTGATGGCATCGCGTTGCACCTCAACAGCGACTTAACTGTTATGCTAGGCCTGGTAAACCGCAATGTGTTTGATTTACTTAAATGTAGATCTCAACCGTGACCGCGACCCACACCTCCACTGCGATCCACTTGCCCTGTTCGCACCTTAAGGGTTGGTTTTCTGAGATATGAGTATCAAAAGAGCGCATCGCACCAATGGACGTCTTATGGGAGGTCGGTGAAACAGATGGGAAACGTGTGCTGAAATAAGACTGGCCAGAACGTTCCGAATGTTCTAGAAGCTTCCACAGTATAATACCAGGTGTCCTAAAGTCAGTTTACTGAGAATTGAAGACTTGTACTACAATTAATTCAACAATTTGTTTAAATTAAATTTACATAGTGAATTTACGTTGTGCAAAGTTTTAAACTTACAGCAACTGTTCGATTGCCTCCATCAACATCAATACACTTTTTACAGCGATATTTTATACTTAAAACTAACTTTTTACATAAATCTTTGTTATTATTTAACACTAAGAAATTCATTTCTGTCAGTTGCTGCAAATTTAAGGGACTTTGAGTAAAACATTATTTTTGCCAATTCCCGTATTGGGAGTATTTTCAATACAAAGAGCATTGCGTGCTTCGCACGCCAACCCCCATTTTGGGAGAATTTTCAACACACAGACCATCGCGTGCTTCGCACGCCAATTTTAAGCCTATGTGTTTTAAAATATTAGTGATTATTACGTAAAAAGGTTAAAAAATAAAAAAATGAAGTAATTTCTACTCATTTAGGCCATAAATATAAAAAACTATAGGTCAGCTCCAAGCTTAGGAAATACGAAATTTGCGTAGCAGTGAACGTGATAATTTATAAATTCCATAGAATATTTAGTACTGTAGGGTCCTTTTATAGTATTTGTTTGAAATAAATTGCACTAACTTCATACAAGCTATAAACCTAAAATGATTTAATACTGTTCTTAATGATCAATATAAAAAAAAAAACACTTGCAATTCGACTACTTAAGTCAAATGTATGCAATTTAATTAAGTATCATTTAAATTAAATACTTGTTTATACACTTACTTTTTCTTTGTGTTCAAAAAGTACTTATTTTATTTAATACTAGGGGAGACCCCTGCGTGCTTCGTACGCCAACCCCCAATGGAACTTTCTAAAAACATACGTTATGTTTTATTTATAATAAAGTTGTAGTATTAATAATAACCTCAAAACTAAGATGGTAAATAATGTAAATGTTCAAACCAAATAATTTTTTAAATTTTATAACAGTAGTTAATAATAGTTAAAAAAACCAGCAAAGCTCAGGTCTACACCTTAAAACCCTAACCTAAAAGCTAGAAATACAAAAATAATTGCTTCAAATTTTGAAATCAGCTGTTAATGGAAATATTGAAGCAAACATCTATATTATCTGTTATTTTATTCAATTGGTTGCTATGGTAATAAATGTAAATACATGTGTTGGTTTATCATTCCAGGCCTAACCTAAGATTTTTTCCGACTAAATTTACAAATATTAAAATAAAAAAAGGTTTTTACCGAAATGAATTATAGCCTATGTTACTCAGGGATAGTGTAGCTTTTGATTAGTAATACTATTTTTTCAATCGGTTCAGTAGCGCCAGAGATTACCCCCTACATACAAACAAACAAACTTTACCTCTTTATAATATTAGTATAGATAAATTTCACAATTTCACAAAGCACACATATTAGTACCAGGATGCTTTAGAAAATATGGTTAATACAATCAAAGATATTAGCTACCCCTATACAATAAAAATAAATTGCACTAACTTCCTACAAGCTATACATTTAAACTTGAGTAATTATAATATTATGTGATATAAAAACCCATTTGCAAATTGATTACTTAAGTCAAAGTTACACCTGCTCTGATCATTAGAATCTTATTTTAACCACAAGACACTTTAAAATTAATTTCTCATTGCACCCTCTAAATTGTGTTTGGTAATTTAAACTTATCATATTTTTATGTACTAAATTCAAGCAATAGCGAAACATTGCCTGGTGCACTTGCTAACTATAAAATACTTTCAATATGACTAACATAGTTAATTTCAAATATGAGAGGCAGCGTGAGAAACGTGAGACTGTGTTTACTATTAACTGACCAATCTCCTAGAATGGCATTTACTCATTCATAGTAAATAGTTCATAGTTGTCTTATTGGTTGTAAAAATAATTTGTTTGCTTATTTGTTACAGAAAAAAGTACCAGAGTAATATCTAGTGGAAAGGAAGATTTTGTGTAAGTATATCTACGTTGCTATTTAAAATTTTACTAAAATATGCTAATTTTCGATTTTTAGTTTAGATATTTAGTTTTGATCGATATTTAATCACTAATTACTCACTTGGAATAACCGGTCGAATAAATGATGGATACAAACATCTTTAATGTAACCCGAAACGGTTTATCTGAATTTTTACAACATTGGACGTGTATAATCTTGTAGCTTTTGGAGAAATTTTCTTATAAAATTTCGTAAAATATAAAATTTTGGTTTTTGACAAAATCTAGACTAACAATATTGGCAGCACACAACTTGAATCTCAGAACGGAGTTTGATAGACCTTAACTAGATAGCAGCACCGGACACAGTTCGATGAAAATTCCTAGGTAGCAGCACCCGACAAAGATAGGACGCATTATTTGAATCTGTAAAACAACTTTCTTTGCACGATAAAGTTTACCTTTACAACTAGTTTATATAGTTTCCTAAATTAAACCTTTTCAAGCTTATAAAGATAAACTTAGTAGAAAAATTTCTCCATCAGTAGTTGTCTTACTTCGATTTAAGGTTGAATTCACTTATAGAACGTCATCAATAAATAATTGCTTCTTTGTAAATTAAAAATAATAAGTTTTGCCTTATTATTACTACACACACGAAACATATTAATTTATTGTATAAGAGAAGTTTGTTTTGCATTTCTCTCTCTGTTTAGCTGTCATCCATTTTACTTATTAGATCCCAATATTATTAACTTGCTAAATATGTTTTAAAAATTAAGTTATCGAAGGAATAAAATTACACCATTTTGTTTTTCAAGTGCTAGCTAAAAAAAAAAAAAACATTTTATTTTTTATTTTGTTATTTTGTTTTTTAATCAAAAATGATGTAAAAATTTCAACATGTACATAGTCCTGGATGAACCTATGTGAATAAATATATGAATTAAGGTCAACATGAATTAACGAAAGATGCAGAAGGTGAAGGTGGTCTTTATGAAAATAATTTTTGTGTAATATTTTCAAGTCAAAACATTTAGTTTTTTTAAAGGTGTATTAGGTCTATTTTGTTTTCTTAAATGCTTTCTAATCATGTTTTAAAATTCTTAAAATTCCAGTGCTTGGTAACTAATTTACGGATATTATTTTTGTTGTTTTATATTAATATTTTTAACTTGTAACAATTTACCTGCTTCCACGCTTCTTTAGCAAATACCGTACCATGGCTGTCGTCCAATGGTTTATATTTCAGTTGATATGACAGCGTGCTATTAAAAGCACAGGCAAACTATATAAACCACCGAATCATCCCCTTATTATATTGTACACAAATTACTGTGTACAAGGATCTTTCTTTTAACTTTTTGCAAATCGCCGCACCAACGATAATCATGGAGTAAATTGTTAGCATGAAAAACAATCCGGTTTCATGCGAATTCAAAAATATATATAGCGTAGATACAATAAATATAGTATGTTACTGTTACTCCATGGTTTTAGTTTTTGCAGTGATTTCATATTAACTTTATGGATTTAATTCAATTGAAAGAATAAATTGGCTACGTATTTGTAAATTTGTACCTACACTGCATCTTATATATTTTTGAATTCGCATACCTTCATTTTTTCAAGAATGTTGACAGCAACCTGCTGCTATCTAGGGAGCAATTTAAAAACTTTAAGTAATGTTTTCTTAAAACATACTTGTTTTTCATTCTAATAATTTACAGTTACGACATGATTATCGTTTTTGAGGCGATTTGCCATAATTATAAAAGTAAGATCCTTTTACACATTAATTTGTGTATAGTATACACAATAAGTGGATGCTTCGGTGCTTTTAATAGTTTGTCTGTGTTTTAATAGTGCACTGTACTGTATATCAACTGAAATATAAAACATTGGATAACAGCCATGGTATTTTATTTTATTGAACATATTTTTTTTATTTTTGAAAATACTGTACATAATTATTGTAGAAAACCAAACAAAATATTTGATGTTAAAATTTTATTTTATTTACTGTCTCTATATATGAGTGTAAATTACTATCAGTAATCAAAAAATATTAACCATTGCAGGATAGATACTTTTTCAAACAATATGCTAGGCCTATTTGGGATATTGTTTACAATTTTATAATTTAAAATATTAATAATCAAAATATCAAGGACAAATTCAATAGTTAAAGTTTGCAAATTGGATTTGTGAAAAATACAATTAAATGAAGTTTAGAGCTATGCATTTTTTTACATACATGTAAAATGTATATAGTTATCTAGGGACCAAACACTTTATTTTACAATTTGTAATAAATATGAAATCTGTATTGTGCTACAACTTCAGTCATGTGCTGCGATCTATATGAACAATCCAACACTTCTTTACCGTAGCTGTACTTTATGACAAACGCAGAACGATTGCCTTACTTTTGAAACTTTACTTCTTAGTTACATAATGTATGAAATAACTTTAAGTCAAACTGGGTTTAAAAAACTATGATTTTTCTACATAAAGCTTCTTTGATATCACCCAACTCACTCAAAATTAAAGTTTGATGCTCGTTGAAATAATTTTATAAAAAGTAGATTTTAGTTACTCGCAGCCTATGCCTTCTAATCAAGATTTACGCTTAAATAACAATACACAGAAAACACAGTTAGTAGGCTTAAGGTACAAAAAATAATAATTCATGTTTTGGCCTGAGTTGTAGGCGATATATTAAATAAAAACTTCAGGCCTACTTAATTATACATACAAATTTAAACAAACAAAACATTTTATCAGTTTTATAAACGCCATACAAGTTTAAAACCCATAAATATTGTTATTTTTTATATTTTATTAAACCCTTAGCAGTGAAAGACCACAGTGGTAGCCAATACATCAGTATTCCAATTGAAAAGATTCTATCAAAGAATTTTAAGTTCCCTACATTGTACATACTATATTGTTATGTAGGCAATTTACAGTGTAAGGTTTATAAAGTAACAACTAATTGATATCATTTATTGTTGTTCAGTGCAAGCCATGGTAAAACGGCATTGTTCACAAAGTAACTACAGCAGAGAACCACTATTCCGAAAACCCGCCTATTCCGAACAGAGTTCAGAAAAAATACCGATTTTTTTAACATAAAAACAGGAGAAATTAAAAATACGTTCATGAAAAAAGTTAATTTATTGTTATACACATGAGTTAGAGACATACACAGAGCCTAAGCTTGATGAATAACGCCTGAAACCAAATTGGAATGAAATCTGTTTTTTTCCTTCACGTTTTTCATCCGTCTTGCAGGAAGGAAGTTACCGCAACAAGCATCCGGTGAAAAGGATACCGGGTCCTGCAGAAAGAGTGAAGGATTAGATACAACAGTAGTGTTGTTGCCATCTGCCAGTTGCAGTCTTTCGTTTTCCCCTCCGTTTTTGTTATCTGGAACGAATTTGATTTTATTCTCGATCTTTTTTCAAGGTGATGCGGCACTAACGGACAGACTGCGGGATGACAAAACAGAGAGTTCGAACAACCTATCCCTTCCCTTCCGTTTTTAGAAGAAAACAGAATCTCAATGGATGGTGTAAACCTACACTAAGGCGAGGTCCAAGAGCATTTGCCGCGTCTACGTGTGCTATGAGTTCAGTTTGAGCGTGCACCTCCTCCTCGCTTTCCTCCGAGCCGATGAACGCTGTATAGAGGTGTCTCCTCGATGCTCTATAGAGGATACTACATGATTCTAGCAGATGTCTCCGCACTAATGTACGCCTTTAACAAGTCAATGCGTTGATATTATTCATGAAATCCGAATATTCCGAATTCCCGCTAAACCGAACAGTGTTCGGTCCCATTTAGTTCGGATTAGCGGGACTCTACTGCATTTTTAAAAATCATCATTTGTGTGGTTGAACTTCAACATAGATACTGCTAAAGCTAATTTGAATAGAAATGTCCTAGTTCTCCATTGTTTTCGCGACAGTAAGAATGTTAGTTAAATGATGTATTTAAACGCCCCAATAAAGGTGAAAAATCTAAAAACAACTGTTACTTTCATTAGTAACACACGTGCTTCCGGTTGTTTTATTTTTGACTAATGGACTCGTCCGAGCGACTTAGAATATAAACCTGAGTACCAAATTCAGACACAGTTTGTTAATGTGTTACTGACACCCTAAAGACCATGATCGGTTCTCATTGATGACCCCCAACCTTAGGTCTCAACAGAAGAGTCACTGCAATAGCTCATCTTTTCTACGGAAATTTGCAAACAACATTACAAAATAACATGTCGTGTGATTGTTTGCTATTTAGTTTTAGCGAGATTTTAATTTTACGCCTTTCCTAAGTGAAGGGTTAATTGTTATAATGTAAGTGATCATCTCTGTAACGTGAAAATCTCTAATATTGAAGTCATAAGAGATTGAAATAAAATCACACTTATATAATAACACTTTTGTTTACGTTTTGTTCGTTTTTTAAGGGTCTGCTCCAGTGAACGAGAAAGCAACTGGAAACGCAAGCACTTCTCTCTACAACCGAATCTAAACAGTGCAATTTCTTGCAGCTGAGCGCTTTGACATTGCCTCATTTCAAACCATTTTATAAATCCATCTTTTGTAATTGAGTGCTGAAAAAAAACTGAATATTTTTTATAAAATTTCGGATCGGAATTGCAAATTACTTTTTATTATTAATTGTTTACTGTGTTAGGAAAAAATTCAAACTTTGTACTTACAAAATGGCATTTACATAACAAAATAAAAGCATACAAAAAAAATCTAAAATACAAAACGGGTGCGTATTGTAATTGTGCTTAAAATGAGACCTTGCAATGTTATAATAAAACATAAACCAAATAAATGGTTTGAAATTTAACATTCTTTAATTTTTTTTCTTGTTAAAATAAACAAATATATTTTGGGGAACGATACTAACTTAATTCAAAGTATCTTTTGACGTTATCGGAAATTTTGAGTGTTGACCAAAAATTGGGGATTTCGGGGGCAACTCGACATTTTTAAATGGGAAGTATGGTCATGTGATACCTCATTTTAAAGGTCTATTTAAGACTAGGAAAATGACATAAAGAAAATAAAAATCGGACCATCCAAAACAAAATGGCGGCCCTAAAAAGGGTTGGATGGACTTTTTTTACACACTATATATGTACACATTCTTATGAAGTTATCTGTTGTAACAATGAAGCATGGAATGGAGTTTGTGTAAAACTAAACCGTAAACTGAATGTATAGTTTCTCATACGATTTTCAACTAAATAATCAAAATTGTTGTCATCAGTTATTGGTGGAATTAATAATGTAAACGTATAATATGAAATGTTGTACAAACTACTAAATTCAGTAAACAATTCAAAATAGTTATAAGTATAGAAATCACAATGTTATTCCAACTAATTGAACGCAGAATAAAGCCGCATATCATTCAGAAAGTCGATACAATTAACAAGAAACTAGACAATTTGTTAGATAACCAAATAAGGCAGGAACCAACAACCCCATTCGAACATGATTTCTATCCCAGAACTATTAATTTAACTGACTGTGTTTTTAACAAACAAGAAATGACGTTGTTAGATAAGGGTCTTAAACACAATATATTCAGTAAACAGAACAAACTGAAGAGCTCGCTTATCGATATTGAGTCTGCAATACAGCCCCTACCTAAAGACAAACAAACTTCTACTAGAGTACTTTTAAATGAGAAGGTCAAATCAATAATTCTCAGAAATAATATGCCCAGGAATACAATTCCTTGTCACGAGGAAATTGTCGCCACCAATTTGCGCAAGAAATTACAAACTGAATACATAGTTATCACGAAAGCTGAGAAAGGTAATACCACCATACAGATTGACTAAAACCTTGGATAGAATTATTCGTTCACACGTTAAATTTGATAATAACTACATTTTTAAAAAAACAAATGATTTAATATCAAAAATTAAAGACATTAAAGTCAAGTCTGGCGCAACTCTAGTGTCATTTGACATCACAAACTTGTACACTAATATCCCAGTTATTGAAACTGTTTGCATACTATCAAATATATAAAATGTCAATAAAACAATGAAAGACGAAGCAATTGAAGAATTTATAATATTACTTAACATTTGTTTGTCTCAGAATTACTTCCAGTTTAACGACAAATATTATAGCCAAGACAACGGATTAGTGATGGGATGTCCGTTGTCTAGCATCATGGCGGAAATATTCTTGAATTACGTTGAAATAAACCAGATCATCAATAACGTAAACAAACACCACAAAAACATCATATACTACCACAGGTATGTAGACGATATAATCGTACTATACCATGGCACAAGTAGGCAAATACAAAATTTTGCCGTATACCTGAACAGTTTACATCCTAACCTGAACTTCACAACTAAAATACAACAGAAAAACAGCATCAATTTCCTTGACATAACAATAACATTGTCAAACGGAAGTCATAGTTTTAAAATTTATCGAAAAATAACCCATACCGACCATACTATCCAGGCATCATCCAACCATCCTACATCACACAAAATGGCAGCTTATAACAGTTTCGTTTACAGACTCCGTAACATACCCATGCACAAAGCAGACTTCCACAATGAAATCAATACTATTAAACACATTGCCATCAACAATGGATATCCACCATCTATTGTTGACAGAATTAAAAAAAAAACAAGAAAATAAGTCTAGGAAACCAAAGGTAACATCGGAGAATAAATATATAGTATTACAATACAATGAAGAGTTACAGCACATTGTCAGCAACATCTTTAAGAAACAAGGATACACTACAACATTTAAAACAGGATATAATTTACAAAGGGTGATGAACACAAACAGGATTAATAGAGACAAATTTGACAGCACGGGTGTTTATGAATTATCATGCGCCGACTGCCAAATGAAATACATTGGACAGAAGGGTAGATCGTTCAAGACGAGGTTCAAGGAGCACATCCCCAATAGTAAACAAACTCTACGCCTACAAGGTGTTGAATCCAAATATACTGAACACCTCATCAATCTTAACCACAATTACAATACAATAGACCGTACCTTAAGAATACTCCACCACTGCGAAAAGGGCAAATTATTAAATGCTTTAGAACAATACGAAATATGTAAAATGTTTAAAACTAAACCGCATACCATACTTAATGAAAAACTTGGATTTGATTCCAATGTTTTATTTGATACGATTGTAACAGAAACAGAGACCAAATAAAGTCCTCCCCACCACGTAATTGATAACAATCTATTGAAAATTGCAACCCAGTGAACTTTGATGACATCTGTACAGTGCGAGACAGTGGGCCCACAGGACATGTGATTTCTTAATAGTGAATTTTTGTGTTTATTCTGAATGTTTGTGTGTAAATGTGTGTGCGATGTGTGACAACGGATTAATTTCTCCAACGAATTTTAACTTGAAAATGGCGGAATAAGCCGAAACGGCCGTCGTTTGAAGAATTGACTATTGACAACGGTAAGTTGTAATTATATTTGATATAAAACAATAGTCGGAATGGCGATAAGCATAATAAGTAAAATCGTTTGATTATATATATATGTGTATATAACGTAACTTCTAAAACTTTGATTATTTAAAAAAAAATATTATTATTCTTTTTCCTTTGTGTACTTAAGTACATTTTCATACAAAACATAATTATTTTATTTGCCATAAATATACTCTTTGTATATTCTTTGTACAAATTCTTATATTGTACATTTGCTTAAGAGAAACTTTTTACAAACATTTTTATGTACATACATGATGTTTTCTGAATCATACAAATTTGAATTGTTATTGCTTAGTTCACCTTATTGTCATAAAATGGTGTATTGATATTTATAATTGTGTGTGTTTTTTTAATGTCAAATTACGTTTGATTTGATCTGGGCAGTTATATTTGTATGCAAGGTAATCCTCTTATGGCTCAGGAAACGATGGACAATGTGCAATAGTATTACTAATTTTTAAATCGTATAATTAGAATGCTACAGAATCATATGGTATGTCACGTGTTTATTTACATAACATTTTTAATTCGAAATTCACAGAGTACAACTCTATCTCAAGATAATTTATTTCCGTAACACTACCTACAAATAGTATGTTACTAATGATCTTATATTATGTTTATTTATTATTGAATATTAAGAACCTACAAATTGTCTATAATTGATGCTCTTATTTATTACCAGAAAACTATTAATAATAGAACCTGTAACACTGCAATTCATACCATTGTGATTTCTGCAATGCGGTTCTTGTGAAAGCTTAGCTGGTAAATGTGTGCTTTCTTTAACCCAGAAAAATATCATTATTGATTTAAAATAGACATTTACATATTTATTGTAATATCATAATAATAAATAGTAATATGTAATCTATAATATTAAAGCATAAAACTTAATAAGTCTGATATATAACATTCCAACAAACACAACTACACAGCAATATATTTTTACTAAGACATTAATAATAACAATTTCATAATCTTTGCTAGGTTTGTTTTAGTATTACAGATGATGGGTGAAGTCTGCTGTTATATTATAATAATGTTACTCACGTACGTACGGACTTACACTCGCTTTTATAGGAGTTGATTAAAGGTAACATTCTAAAGTTACTTTTTGATGACAACTTATTTGCTACTTGAATTTAAAGCATAAAAATATGTTACCGCCACAACACATGTTAACCAAATAGTCAAAAGTGGAAATCTTTTGAATAGGTATCTTTGCTTTAAATTTCTATTAAAAAATACATTGATGATAAAAGGTTGGATTTATATTTATTTTATAATCTCAAATCAAATCTTATAGCGTATAAGGCTACCGTTACACTGGAGCCGACTTTTGCTAGCCAGAGTACGGCCGAACGATTCTGGCGAATTATTCGGACGACGAGAGTGGTTACACTGGCTCCGATTTTTCCTTTCGAACGCCTTCCCTCGTGGTTAAAAAATGTCCGATATTAAAATGCTTCAACTTAATTTTCTGACTGAAACGCCATTGCTGAGTTATGTATTGCTTAATAATGAACGACGTGAGTGGGTGAATGAAATATTTTTGGAGAGGGAAGAGTATTCAAAAAATCTATCTAGTGGGGAGTTTCATTCATTATTCAGCAGATTATTAGAACAATCCAATAAATTAGAAGAGTATTTTAGGATGAAACCCGATACTTTTTTCTAAATTTTGAACGGGATCAAGACATTTATCGAAAAACATTCTAATTTCCGGAAGTGTATAACCCCTGAAGAAAGACTTGCAGTGACACTGAGGTATGTAAAATATAGTTTTTTATTCACAATACAAATTTATCAAATGTTTACAATATTACGAGACGAACACAATTTATTTTTTATTTTAATATTCTACGAGAAATGTTTTTACTGCTTAAATTAATTCTCATTGTTTATAAATTCTCTAAGAATATTAATTAAATAAAACTAGAAATTATCACTTGCATTTAATGCACTGAAATAAAAAAGATTAAAAGAGGCAAGTTCTATTTCTGTTTATTTTCTTTCTTTAAGGGGATACAAAAAAACTACGTAGGTTTTAGGCTTGTAATATTTATTTTCCTAAATTACATTTTAGATTTGGTAAATACTTGACAAGACTTTTACAAGAAAAATGGTTTCACGTTTCTTTAACAGAAGGTAAAATTAAAATAATTTTCAAATTCCTTCCGACCACTCACCTAGGAAGGAGCGCAAAGAACCATCAGCCCCACTGTTGGGTGTGAGTTGGTAATATTGTGGGGTAGAAGGCGACGAGGAGGATAATAATGATGAATCTGCAGAATCTTGTACGTCTTCTTCTATCAATACTTGCATAATTCGTGTCCTCATAGCTAACTTTCTTTTCATGGGGACAGCACGAAGATGTGGCAACAAACTCATTGCAAAGTAATAATCTTCATCTTGTTCCTCTTTTGATGTGGATGCGGATGCGTTTTTAATTTCCTGGAGATGTAGATTTTTTTCTCCAACGCAAGAAGTTGAGTAATAGTGTCTGACTTACTAAGTTTTTTTTGGCTGTAGCAACTGGTTTCTTCAGGGCACCAGTACTTGGAGTGTAGTTACTACTACCTTGAATAGTAGTTGGATTACTTTGTTCGTGCGACTGTGATTGTTCCATTACAGTTTCATCGTCTGCATCGTCTTCTTCTATATTATCACTGGGCACAGGAAGATCAGATGAGTGTCCTTCAGAGATGGAAGGCATGCTAGTTATCATTTTCCGTGGTTTAAACAGGTCGCTAATAAATGTCATCTGCTTGTAGAATTTCCACGAGGGTACATTCACGGCTTCACTACCAGTCGGTTTTTTTAGTTGTTTCAGATGTTCTTTACGAAACAATGTCACGTAGATTGCTCCATTTGCTTTTTGCGAACCCACCTTTAAATAGAAAGAAATTATTTATGTAAACTCAATTATTTATGCTGTAGCTAATATGTCCCTTTTTTACAGGATTCTGTCTACAGGAATGTTGTACAGATCCTTAGCTTTTTCATATAGGATTGCTCATTCCACACCCTGTATAGATAAAATGTAGGTACTTACTTTCAATATTCATAATGCCACCAATTTCCGCCCACAACCTTCTGGCCACATCCCTGTTGTGGTAAGCTTTTGAAGATGTATCCCACAAGGCTCTTCTTTCTTGGACTAAATTAATTAAAAGCTCAAGATCCATTTCCAAACAAAGAAGGTACATGACCAGAAAACTATAAATTTCATCAATAATTAGCAAAGAACAAAAAGAACTATGGCAAATACGACTTGATGAAACGGCGGAACTCTGGCGAATAAAACAAAATATGTTGGTCGGTGAAACTAGGTCGCCAGAGTATACAGCCGAGTGGGTGGTCCTAGTATAACCACTTCAAACGGAATCGCATTGACCACGTATATTTGTTTTAATGTCCGTTGTCGCCCGCGCACGCCCGAGTCGAAAATCGGTTCCAGTGTAACCGTAGCCTTAGTTATTTAACTCATGTTTTAAGAAAATCAACTTCAGAAGACATATTTATTGATTGAAGTTGTAAATATGATCTCAAAGTATAATCTGTGCTAGGTTTGTTTTCAGTGACCAAAATTGGATATAAGTTGGTGGGGTGGGCGTAGCTGTGATCTGTGCATAACATAAGACATAGATTGAAATAGACAAGTAAAATCCTTGATTTTGTTCAAATTATTACATTTTTTTAATTTGTTAACAGGATTTTTAAATATTTTCTAGTAAAATGTAGCCTAAAATATTCTCTGAAAGTCCTCTAAATATGAATAAATGTTTCGTCAAAATCGGTTCTGCCATTCCGGAGATTAGCCCGGGCAAACAAACAGACAGACAGACAACAAATTTATACATGTTTGTTTAAGGTTTTGGTAATGTGTGAATTACCATATGAGCGAAAAAAGATTATATTTTAAAATCAAAGACAGGCACTTCAATTTTATTTATATGTAGACTATAAATTCAAATAATTTAATTTGCGTACTATTTGTATTTCACATTTAAAATTCGTAAAATGTATTTCATATCTCTTTGTAAGCCTAATACGCTGCTCTGTTATCTTGATCTACGAATAATATACTCCAACCTGTGTTCGTCAATGCCTTCCCTTCGACAATCAGTCGTTATCGGGTTAGTCGGTGCTCGCGTAGTGCGATACATTTGAGGTTATGTTTATTGTTCGTTCTTTTCGTGCGTTTTATTGACTGTTTTTATCTTGCGTAACGAACGTAGTGTACAGTAAACGTCAGTTTAATTAAGATTCTTTGTAGAATGTGTTTGGTTTGTTAATTTATTTAGATTCAGTGAAATAAACTAGGCCTAACCGTGTACATGTCATGGGTAAGTTTTTAAATGATTTTTGTTATTTAAAGTAGTTTTGTGGAAATGTATTTGATATTTATAGGCCTATTAACAATAGAAACGTTGGGTTTTGTACGCAGACAAGGGCCGAAGCTACAATCTTGTATTTGCTAGACTAAATAGGTTACAAGTTTTGGTACTAGCGCAGAATAGGCTGATCTTTTCACATAATATTCTGCCTAGACACTTACTGAGTGCTAACGCAACCTATGAATTAACTAGCTTGACTGTTAAACGCAAACTATAACAGTTTTTTACTAATGTTGCACAAATTACAAGAGAAAGAAAACAGGCGTACATTTACTATTCGACCCTCGGATGATATTTTTGCAGACGACGACATTCTACTGTTAAATGTTGAATACATTTAAACATACTGGGGTAAAAATGTAGTTTACCTTGTCAATCGATTTCTAAGGGAATTTGATATAACATGAAAGAACACATCTAACTGATTGTAGAAACAACAAAAATTTTCCCGGGAAATAATATTTGTAGGAGTTATGAAAGAAATAAAACTTGAAATTGTATAGGATAAGTTTCAACTTTTCCGCAATATTCGACGTAATTATAACAAAATAAATCACTTCACATACACCAAACATGTAAGAATTAAATAAACTAAACAATATTAACCCCAAAAGTATCCCCAAAGCAAGAAAATGTGAAAATAATGTAACAAAACGTAAATTACGAAAAGAAATGCATGGAACAATAGAAAGTACAGTATAACTGCGTATTTAAAATGGAAATTCATCAACGTTGCCAAATCGAACAATAGGTTATTGTACTGAATAAGGTGTGTATAAATCAAGGTAACTAGATAGTAAAGGTTGCCTCATGTGAGAAATATCAAAAAAGTGGAGGTTTGAGTTTGTCTACATGACTAAGAGGCAACCTTTACTATCTATAATATTTCGTCGTATTATCACTTTATATAATTAGAATTAAAAAAAAACTAGAGGACTTACCTAAACTGTTTAGTCACAGTATTTTTCCGATAACAGTATGATTATAATATTTATACTAGGGGCTCTGCCAATGGACGCTCCGCGTCCCAACCCCGGCTTGGCCTTCGGCCTCAGATGGCTGCTTCGCTTCGCTCGCAGGTGGAAAATTCGATAAAGAATCTCGTTAATCTTTGGCTCGTTTGTACATAGGTGACCGAGCATAAATTAGCTGTTTTATTTGGCAGCTGACTCAAACTCATTAAACATTATCTCCATAAGATTAACATGGGAAATTTGAAGGATTGTATACCAGAGCTCCTTCTCGGGTGAATAGCGGCTGAACGGATGTTAATATATAAGACTTGACATATCTGTGAATGATTATGTTCAGTTTTTGATCCAAATCTGCTGTTTTATATATAATAGGTTTGTAACAATCAATGTTTGAATTGAATTAAAATATAGTTAGCATTTTTCGTTGATTTTTGTTTGTGTTTGTTTTTAGTTTGTCAATGTAACCTCAAAAAGGTAATACTACATTCGATACTGATTTGATCCAAATCAGTTGTTGATCAAAATCAGCTGTTTTAAGCTTTTCATACGAACAGCTGTTTTTGTGTCCCTGATAAAATCAATAGAAATCTTTCTTCCATAAGATTAACATTGAAACTTTGAGGGCCTCTGGGGCGTAGCCCTAATGTCCTAGGACTTCGGTAAATGGCCTAAAACCTTCCCAGGGTTAACCTGTGTTACTATGCAAAATTTCAAAGCAATCGGATGGACGGTATACGAACGCAAAGTGGACAAAGAACCAAAAAAAAAAAACCCCATAAGGAATACACAGCAGAAATTTGCATTTGATTATAACGTTTGTAAGGCGAAAGATACATGATTTGTAATGCTTGATGGCAAATCTGGGCGTGCATACCTTTAATTTAAGACCTCAATTATGAAAATCGGTCGGGTAGAAGAGCCGAACGGACTCGGAAAAGAAAAACAAATTTTTTTAAATATATAAGATAATTATAATGTTTCGTCGTATTATCACATTATTTATAATTAGAATGAGTTGCCTAAACTGTTCGTTTCTACACAAAAAAGAACAAGAACAATCCGGCAACGCTGGCAGGACGGTAAGAAAAACATGTCGGCACTTTACAATGTAAATTTCCATAACGAACATTTGATTTGAAAGTTTTTAATGTTGTACGTGTTGAAGATGGTTAAATATTGGTTTCCCGGTATCAGTGAAGTGTATAAATACTATATTTATTAAGAAAAAAGTTCAGGTTTGTGTGTTTATAGTAGTTTTGATTGACAAGTTAAAGTAAATAAATACCATAATACGTACGTACCACATACTACATGACTAAAGACTATAAGTTAGAACTTTAGGCTATTTTTTAAAATTATTCTTGCATTTCTGTTGCCGTAGGTCAGCCGAGGGTCGAATAGTAAATTTGCGCCAGTAAACATTTGAAATCCAGATTGTTTTCTCTATTTTTGTTTTGACTATTCACTTCTTAAAAGTCCCTCCCCCTGTTATTTTTGTTTTGACTATTCACTTCTTAAAAGTCCCTCCCCCTGTTATTTTTGTTTTGACTATTCACTTCTTAAAAGTCCCTCCCCCTGTTATTTTTGTTTTGACTATTCACTTCTTAAAAGTCCCTCCCCCTGTTATTTTTGTTTTGACTATTCACTTCTTAGAAGTCCCTCCCCCTGTTATTTTTGTTTTGACTATTCACTTCTTAAAAGTCCCTCCCCCTGTTATTTTTGTTTTGACTATTCACTTCTTAAAAGTCACTCCCCCTGTTATTTTTGTTTTGACTATTCACTTCTTAAAAGTCCCT
>JAGFPH010001841.1:228082-241528 GCA_018207615.1 Philaenus spumarius
GACTATTCACTTCTTACAAGTCCCTCCCCCTGTTATTTTTGTTTTGACTATTCACTTCTTAAAAGTCCCTCCCCCTGTTATTTTTGTTTTGACTATTCACTTCTTACAAGTCCCTCCCCCTGTTATTTTTTTTATTAATGGAAATAGACAGATTTGCTTTGGGAATTGTTAACATGAACAAAAATGGAGTTTTTTGATGTAAATTTCAACCCATCCCCCAAAAAGGGGGTATTTTGGGGATAAATCGAAAATTTTAATTGAGAACCCCTATTGAGTGACACCTCATTTTAGAGGCATTGATAAGAGGAAGATTGGCGCAAAGCGCAAGTCTGTATGTTGACTCTATCCAACACAATGGCAATCAATGTTAAAAAATTTCCCATTCAAATAACATTGAAATGTTAAAGATGATACATCTGTTATTTTTTACAAGTGTTTAATCCAGTAGATCACTCAATCTAAGTTATAAAACACAGTAATTAGTATAAAAACAGTAAAGCTAAGCTAAACATTATAAAATTGTTGCTGTAACATTACAACAACAAATAAAAAAAGATTCTGGGAGTTGAAAATTATGTTCCCAAATAATTATAATATTGCACTACAGTTAAATACAGATATTTGAACTAACAGACCTTTTCTTCCTGATAGTAAAGTATACTAAATCTCGACGTGTTTTGGTGTAAAAATCGAGAACTGAATGCAAGTAGGGCGACCTAATTTTCAACTTTTTATAAAACTCAATTATCTGTTTAATTAAGTAAGCCAAGCAGAAGTTTTTTAAGTAGATTATTTAAAATAAAATTAGTTTAAGACTCGAAATAACAAAGTTCAAGTTTTTGCATAATTTCCTTTCATATGTTTTTCTTTGAATGTTGTTTGTGGTACAGCTTTGGAGGTTAATGCATTATGCATAGGTTTTTTGTTTTTTAAATAATTTGATTTCATTCAATTACTTGAAAATGTTGATAAATCTTTCTGATTGACCGAGCGAAGCGAGGTCTCCGTTTTAGCTCGACCGTTCGGCATTTCGTCTGTGTCTGTCTTACGATTACGGCCAAAAGCCTTAACCGATTGTCATGATTTTTTGCATGAATGTTCCTTATTCCTAGGCCAAGCCATGTATATATATGGGTTTTTCCATTTTCATTTTTAACCCAATTAAATAAAAATGGCGGCCGCACCGTTTCTCTCAGTGTAAGCTTTTTTCGAAAGCCAGTTTGTGGCTTAACAGTATAGTGTATTCAAAGTTAAAGTGTGTCAAAGTGTATTTTATAATACTTAACAGTAGGCCTAAGTCGAATTGAAAAACTAATAACTTTTCGCGGGTAGCAAATTTAGCGGGTAAGCTCACAAAGAGGCAGCAAACTTAAAATTTGTTAAAAATCGTCCAAGTTTTTTAAGTTAAACCATGTTTTTATACGTTTATTCTTTAGACATCTTCATAAAACCTTATAATTTTATGGACAGGGAGAGAGAGCGCTACCTGCTGTCTTGCTCTTTCCTGCCCTACGTCAGTGTGGCCGCTGTGACTCTGAGTGAGTTGTGGTTCTTTACTGACACACTATTTTTAACCTATGCTGAAACCCACATTTGTTATTTCAACGAACGAGGTCTACTGTTCACAGAACTACTAGTATTCAAGACTTGAATTTCAAAGTTTACTTCCACATTACATTAACTACACACTTCCAACAAAAGCCTAGGGATATTTTAGATTCATATGATTATTTATTCGTTCGCTAAACAGAACAATGAACACAAAATTTTATTTATCAATAATTTACATGCAATATTACATATTTACATGCATAATAATAACAGTATGATATTTATATTACTGGATAAATACTATCAGAAGAGAATGCACACTAATGTCAACATCCAGTATTCTACATAAACAATAATTGTAAATAAATTAATATACTGTATAAGCTCTATAATACATATAAATATATATAATCAATAATTATAGTCTAAAACATAGTACATCTGATATAACATTAACATAACATATAAAAAAACAACTACATAGCAACATTCCTTTTTTACATTAATAATAATAAATAACATAAAACAAATACAAACAGAATCTGGAATTTGCTAATTTTATTATGTATCCAATTAATTTATTACAGATACTTGATAGATACCAGTTCCATTATTACAAAATTAAATATATTTTCTTAAATGATTGCTATTTCTAATTCCAAGTATGCTTACCAACATTATTAGTATTTTCCATTTGTCCACATTTTAAAGGGTATTATCTACTAGTGACTTATTGTGATCTTATCTTTTTTGGTATTTTCAAAAAACGAGAACAATTTGAAATTATTTTGGCTGATTTCTTTGTTTTCTTATTTTTAGATCCTGTTTGTGTATTTAAGTCAATCGTTAGACTAAATAAACTATTTGCAAACCTATTATAGTATTGCTAAAACATGTTTCAAGTACTATATTTTTATTTTTATATTTACACTGCTTGATTTTGTACAAATATCGGCAGTAAACTGCTGCTACCTAGGGAGATATTTACAAACTGGTGTTAAAAATTGGGCTGTAGTTCGTTCTACATATTTACAGTTGCTGCATTATTTACGGTTTGTGCTGTTCTAAAATAACTTATTGTGTGGCAAGTGAAATCACGTTTGGTACAATATATAAGACTAAATGACTTGTACCGTAGCTTGAGTATATCATTGTTTTTACCGCAGTTTTTGTAACCTAATTAACACTATTGAAATGTAAAGAATGAGGTGAACATAGATAGATGAAAATTAACTGAAGTTTTAATAAAATAAAACTAATTAAATAAAAAATTAGACTTTCCCAATTTTAATGCCAAAAAATTGCTTGCATCACAACTTTAAAATTACAAAGTATTTTGCAGAATGTAATAGTAAAATAATCTATACAAAATAAATGTTACTATTTCAAAGTATTTGTTTAACCAAACTACTACATATTATATATCAAAATGCCCAGAAATGAATTTGATAGCTAATAGTTGTCTATTATGTAATACAATTAAAAAATTTAACTTTTTCCTTCCGGGTCTCCTTAAATAGCTATCATCCTTTAAATCATATCCTGTTTGAATTATGAAAAATATATAAAGCACACGTGATCGGTTTCGTACACCTTTACTGAAGTAAAATCTAATCAAAACATTTATCAAGAATTAGATTAAACAAACAAAAGAGCACTGTGGCGAAAAAATCACACTGATTTAAATAAAAACCCCGAACCATAAAACAAGGAACAGAAACAATAACTAAGCAACTAAATTGTAAATTATGTTTAATACGTTTTTATTTAAATCAGTGCAAGAATTAGATTTTACGACATATTAACTGGACATAACTAAAAAAAATACAATTAAGCAAACTAGGCCTATATCTATATAAATAAAAGCGAAATACCACTCACTCACTCACTGACTCACTCATCACAATTTCTCAAAAACTATCGAACGGATTGGAATGAAATTTGGTATGTAGCTTCCTCTAAGGCCATAAGTGTTCACTAAAAAAGGGTTTTAATAAATTGGAAATTTTAGGGGGGTTTGTGGGGTAAAAATTACTAAATCACGATTTCTCCAAAATTACCGAACAGATTGGAATGAAATTTGGTATGTAGCTTCCTCTAGGGCCATAGGCGCTCGCTAAGAAAGGGTTTGATAACATTCAAAATTTTATGGGGGGTTTGGGGAGATCAAAGTTATTAAATCACGATTTCTTCAAAACTAATGAACGGATTGGAATGAAATTTGGTATGTAGCTTCCTCTAGGGCCATAGGTGCTCATTAAGAAAGGGTATGAAAAATTTCGAAATTTTAGGAGGGGTTTGGGGGGATCAAAGTTACTAAAATCATAATTTCAAATCTTTTATTATTATGACAATAGTGTTTTTATTATTTAAGATCTATATATATAAAAGCCTAATACCACTGACTGACTGAACACTTAAACAGAATACAATTACGTTAAAAATACTGAAAATACCAACCATCGTGGGCAACGCCGTACGGGTCAGCTAGACGATATAATATATAATAAATACAAACTGTATTTAGTCTTTGGTACTGCGTCTTTTAATTGGTCTGAAATGAGCTATTAATAGGCTATAAAAAGTCCATTCTTTGGCAAGTTCATTTTCTATGGCAACATGTATCATGACTATTTTTAGTCTCTTGTCAAAGTTTACTTCATGTCCATGTTTTTAGGGAAATTACAATCCTACTGAAAGACTTCTGAGCTTTTGAAAATAATACAAAGTGCAAACTAAAAAGAAGCAGTTAAAGTGATGTTAGATTTGGCAAGTACCATTTAAAAGGTTTTTATTAATTAAATTTGATAATTTAGAACCTTTTTTAGTTAAATTGAATATGAGGAATGAGTGTTAAACAAATTATCGCTTTTAACATTTTTTTTTTGTTTTTTTTTTTTGGTACTTAAGATATTTCCTACAGATCTCATTAAGATAACAATTTTAGTTGCCTTAGTTCATCTTCATTTATGTCCATAAAAGTTATAAGTAAAAACTGGGAAAATTAAAACATATAGTATTAAGGCATTAAAGTTCTGGAATTAGCAGATACAAATTTAAATCAATTGACATACTTTCAAACAACTTTTTTCTAGTTCGTAGCTTAAATTTAACTATGACATCAAAGCAAGTTGTGCTCTTGACTGGCTTACAAACTCAAAATTACAACTTTGTTGGATTTTTTAAATAAAATTAAAATTCAGATAAAAATAAGATTGCGATGTATGAGTAAAGAAACTATGATCATTTTACTGCATCGGGCTACCGTACCCGGCATGTAGAGTCGCCAGATTCTCATCACTACTTAACCCAACCTGGCGGTTAAAAATGTAACTTCATCTTTTCCAATATCAGTATCTCTTAGAAATTGTTTGGATGGCCAGGTTTCCTTAGTTTGACGATGGTTTGAACTGGTTTTGTTTTTAACTATCATTGTATATGAATAATGTAATGTTCACCTTTTTA
Source organism: Philaenus spumarius (assembly GCA_018207615.1). Taxonomy (NCBI): domain Eukaryota; kingdom Metazoa; phylum Arthropoda; class Insecta; order Hemiptera; family Aphrophoridae; genus Philaenus; species Philaenus spumarius. The sequence goes on from JAGFPH010001841.1 coordinate 233,099, forward strand.
AATTGTAACATTCTACCTCAGCCCATGATATGTTGTGTGATAACACCTGATCTTCTAGTTGGGAATGGCGGGGGGGGGGGGGCTTGGTTAGTCATGCCGCAACGACATATACATTCAAAATTTAAAGAAAGTGTCTACAGTAAACATTCTTTACTTGTGGTGTATGATCTATATGGACACCGCAAGTTCATAATTATTTTCATGGGTCATTTCCAGGTACTCAGTTATGTACACGACAATACTGGCGTAAGTTAAATATTGTATTTTTCACGATATGCGGTCTTATATTTGTTGAGGTAAAAGCAAAAAAATCGTGTATTTGTAAAATTTCAAATAGTCAAAAAGAGCAAAATCTCATAGAATAGTTGATATTCTGTTTTCTTTGATTTGACAACACAGCAGTGTCTGACTGCACTATACTTTTTTCTTCGAAGTTATCTTAACGAAGTATTTTCTGAATTAATATAGGGTGGAGGTAAGATAAATCGATAATACACGGTAAGTTTAATTGGAAACCTGTGAATCAAATAAGGACGCTGTACTAACGTCTTCAAAAAAACATCTGAGTGAAACGAAACAAGAAATATATGGACATTGGCTAACAAAAGTTAATTTTTTTAATATGTAGGGCTATGCAAAAATAAGATTTTCTTAGATTTATTGTACGTTCTAATAAAATAATAAATACTAAGTTAACCTATTAAAACAGATTTATTGATAGTTACAAAGATTTGTTTGACTTAATCATAATCTACAAACCTTTAACTCCAACATGATTCAGTTGGTTTAGGTAAAAGTTGTCGTTTGCTAATATCATGATTAAATTAATTGACTAACATATGTTGCAGTAAATGAATAGAGTTAGTCTTGCCTTCGTTATGAATAGTAACTGAAAAGTTTATGTTAGAACAGTTGGAAAACAGTGTACAGTCCAACTTTGTGCCATGACTTGGGGTTGTGTAAACTTTATGTGCTCAAAGCAAATACGGCGCTTTGGGATTTAATCCAGTTAAGAGAATCAAGGATGTTCATACGATGTGATACATTAAGGTAATAAAATGTATACAATATAATATCACTAGCTGACCCTTATGGCGTTGCTCGTGGTGGTTGGTATTTTCAGTCTTTTTAACGTAATTATTGTATTCTTTTTAAGTGTTCAGTCGGTGAGTGGTATTTGGCTTATATGTATAGATATATATATATATATATATATATAGATCTTAAATAATAAAAGCACTATTGTCATAATAATAAAAGATCTGAAATTATGATTTTAGTAACTTTGATCCCCCAAACACCTCCTAAAATTTCGAAATCTTTCATACACTTTCTTAATGAGCACCTATGGCCCTAGAGGAAGCTACATACCAAATTTCATTCTAATCTGTTCGGTAATTTTGGAGAAATCGTGATTTAGTAATTTTTACCCCCCAAACCCCCATAAAATTTCCAATTTTTTAAAACCCTTTTTTAGTGAACACTTATGGCCCTAGAGGAAGCTACATACCAAATTTCATTCCAATCTGTTCGGTAATTTTGAGAAATCGTGATTTAGTATTTTTTACCCCTCAAACCCCCCTAAAATTGCAAATTTTTTAAAACCCTTTTTTAGTGAAAACTTATGGCCCTAGAGGAAGCTACATACCAAATTTCATTTCAATCCGTTCGGTAGTTTTGAAGAAATCGTTTTCTAATAACTTTAATTCCCCCAAACGCCCCCTAAAATTTCGAATTTTTGCAATCCCTTTCTTAGCGAGCACCTATGGCTCTAGAGGAAGCTACATACCAAATTTCATTTCAATCCGTTTGGTAGTTTTTGAGAAATCGTGATGAGTTAGGCAGTGAGTGAGTGAGTGGTATTTCGCTTTTATATATATAGATTACTGCCAGCTTCTAACAAATCCAACGAAATCCATAAGTTATTATCATTTACCTGGTATTCGGAGTTCGTTCTTTTTACTCTAAATAATCCCAGGTAGTAAATCGGTCACTCGACAAAGGCATAAACGATCCACTCATAGTACAGTATAACCTCAGACTTCTAGCTTCACTTGAGGTTTGTTAATCTTTGAAAATGGACATCTGTAAATGTGCCCGATACGTCAATGTGCAGACAATAGTGACGCGGTCGATCTCCGAAGACCAAGTAGCATACTAATAATATTGTTTGTGACAGTGGATGTCTGACTTTCGAAAGCAATAATTATTTAATTGTAAAAAAAATAACGGAAAACAAATCATTTAGGAACTTTTATTTTGTATTTATGTACCACAAAGAAAAAACTAAAAACTTATATTCCAATAATCTGAATTTCAAAAGAAATACTGTAAATTTTAGGGCTAAAACGAGCTACAAAGGATTCTATTTTATGATAATTAAGTGTGATTTTTAAGTCGTATCAAACCATAGTAAAGGATTTAGTTATAGTTTAGGATATTTCTAAACTTACTTGATGTTCATGACTAATCCCCCCCCCCTTCTATTTCCAAGAGTAGGTCTTCTGCAGTAAACATATCGAAGAACATGCTATATTAGAGGTACTTACTTAAGAAGATACATTTTTTAGAGCAACTTATGAAAAAGCTGTTATAAAATTCTAACGAAGAAAAGTTGTCGTGTGTTCGGAAACCGTTACCCAGTTTCACTAATCGCATATATTATTTCTCAAGACCATTTTTTTGTCGGTACGCCATAACTTCCTTAATACATCATTAAGTTACATGAATGAGGCATCATTTTAAAGCTTTCCTTAACCGCTATACCGGAAAAATAGACAAACAGCTTAAAATTCATGTTTTAATAACAAAAATTGATTAAAAAAACTTTTATATTATACTTTGTATGTTCCGAATGAAAGGCGCCATCTATTAACCATCTGTTTGACTAGCATGACAGCTGTTAGTTAGATTGTTTACACTGTAAGATTGTATATTGAAACTGTTTTTTATAAACCAATGTAAATAAATAAACTTAATTAACAGGATTAAATCAACGTGTTAAATCAGGTAAATGTAGGCCTACTCCGAACTTGCGAAATATTCGCACGGGTCAACTAGTAATATATTATAATAATGGTTATTGTTGTATTGTGGATGTGTAAACTTCTATAGTCGCACGGCGTCGCCATGTTTGCTGGCGGTGAATCAGATTTTACCGTCACGCAGTTTCTGAAATGCTCTAGTCCGTCACGCTCTACAGTTGTCCGTAAAAAATTACACGGATGGAGGAGTATGAAATTTGGCACAGTAAAAGTTTAAATGATGAAGAAGTGCAGAGAGCTAATATTTTTATATAATAATGCATCAGAAATACATAAAATTAAAATTAAACACACAAAATAATTTTAGGTTAGGCCTAGCCTGATGAACCAAAACATGTTTCTTGATTGTATTTACATTCATTACCTTAGCAATCAATAAAATAAAATAACAGATAAAACTGTTGATTCGAATGTATAATCATTAATAATTTTAGGTTATGCCTAGACTGATAAACCAACACATGTTAAAAAAAATGTATTTACATTCCTTAACATAGCAACCAATTGAATAAAATTACAGATAAAAAGTTGATTCAATGTTTAATCTTTAATAGTTTTAGGCTAGGCCTAGACTGATGAACCAACAAATGTTTCTTGAATTTATTTACATTCATTACCATAGCAATCAATAAAATAACATAACGGATAAAACAGTTGACTCGAATGTATAAGTTTGTTATTTTAGGTTAGGCCTAGACTGATGAAAAAACACATGTTTTCTTGAACGTAATTAAATTCATTACCATTGCAACCAATTGAATAAAATGACAGATAAACAGTTGATTCAGATGTCCAGCTTAAAATAACTCAAAATTATTTCCATAGTATATTTTATATTCATCAGAATATCGTCTAGAAGTTTTCAATTATCCCGTGTGATCTTAGGCACGCAATGTTTTTATTATAGTGAAACATTATGGGATACATTGGATTCTCCGGCATTTATAATTTTAACACCACTTTAATCACTTATAAACGATACATTTTCAAATAGCACAACAATTTTCAAAAATAGCTGAAGTGTGTTAAAACATTTTAAACCCCTATTCCCCAACCACGAGTTCGGAAAAATAACGCAACACAAATTATCTTTTAACAACTTTTTAAGTATGTTATTCTAGTTCCCTGATATATATTTCGGTAACAAAGTTGCCATCAGTGGGTTATAAACCTAAAATATAATGTAGTATTCAATACACTTTTACCAGTTTGTTTGTGTTGTGTTATTTGCCGAACTTGACGTTGGTAATTCAGTGTTTAATACAAATACACCTGCTCATGCAGGCCGTTACCAAAACATCAGTGCTCACAGTTGGAAACACATTTTGCGATCATTTGATTATGAAATGTGTTATGTTTACCCCCCAAACGCAATCAGAACAGTTTCAACAATTCTTGGAGGGTCTTCGGAACAACAAATCAGATGACTCTGGTGTAACTAGATGGCTTACAGTGCCGTCACTTGAACCTGACTACGTTTTGGTTCATTTAATAATTTCTTTTAGTTCTACTGTTAGGGTCATAACTGTATTTTCTTTGTTCTGCGCTACTTTGTTATTAAATTTGTTAGTTTTACATTTTTGATATATGAATGCAAGATCCTTTACTGAATAAAACTCTTTTCGCCTGTTTAATTCAATACTCTATTCATAAGTTTTTAAGAAGATTAGGCTATTTAAAAGAAACAGAAATAAAGTTCAAGTTCGTGCATAACTTTATTTCATATTTTCTCTTTGCATATACAGTAGTTTGTGATAAAACTTTACAGGTAAATGCAATATTCAGCGGATTTTTTGCTGTGTTGAATAATTAAAATGTACTTAAATACTTTAAATACATTTATTAAATTTGTATAAACCTGTTTGATATTTAAACCTTGAACTGTAGAATGAAGCGCGCGAATAATTTCAATTAGTATGGTTGTAATATGTGTATAAATCGTTTAATGTAACGTCATTTATACTTTCTGAGATTGTATCTGGGTGAACAGAGAAAGGGAAATTATTATTTGTTTATATAAGATTGCATTTGTACCCAATTGAGCACAATTATCTTATTGTTTTATTACAATTACGTTGTTGTTTCCTTGACTTCATTTTGTTCCAATCCGAACCATTCCATCAGCATCTCAGTGTTAACCTTTGGAATTAATTGTTCAGTTCGTCAGGACGTACATTGTACGTCGTTGCAGTTTATACTAACTGTGTTATGAAGTGCACTATAATTCTAATGTTTGTATACTTAAATACTGTAGCAAAATGTCAAAAGAATAATTTAATACTAAATCTTGTTAACTTGGATACAAGCCAGCTACTGTTTGCTTCACTTCCGCCATCATACAGTATTTTACTAACATAGACGCCTAGACAGTCTATTAACAATCAGTTTTAAGATGATGTGAGAGTAATTTAATACTAGTCAGATTGTGATACCAGAATATGAGAAGCCGTACAGATCAGCACTTAGCAAAGGCCCACTACACCATTTCAGCTGAGATCCGATACCCCTTACTACAAGCTCGATTTCAAACCCACCGTTGTTGCGGCTTGGTCAATAAATCACCTAAAAAGTACGTATAACTTAATTCATAATTTTTACACAAAGATGGGCCAGAAGATAAATCAGAGTTTTGCTGTTTGTTAAGGAATCACATTTTCAAGACTTTTCCGGGGAAGAAAAATTTGTCCAGAAAATGTCTGTTGCTTTAGAGACGGTTTAGTGATATTTTGCGAAGACATTATTACAAAACTCTTTTACGCGCAAATTTTAAGTCAAAGGTAAAACCACAGATCTACAATTCTGTCTAACTGGAATAAGACTTTTGAATGGGCTTGAACAGAAAACAATGAAAGCTGGTTGCTAGATTGACCAACTAATTCACAGAAACTAATTCACTTGTTCTCTCGTCCTACGGTAGATCTAGCATCGCGTTCTCACTAGTTATTAGGTTTGGTGATAATTTGTAGAGTAACACTTATTTGGATTTTGAGGATAGATTTTTCTTTTTTCAATTTACTTACAGTGGATTCTTGGTAGTTAGAGCACTTGTTTTATGGGCTGCCTTACATTCCTGCTAAGGCAATGCAACGCCCCTAAATACATCTGCTCAATTTGTTCTAAATTAAGAAAGTATTTTTTATGTTACCTTCATTAGCACAGACACCGGATCTACATAGTATAAACATCAAAATTAAGTTGTAAATTCAAGTAGATTTCTGACTTCACAGTATACTTGACTAGACCACAATTTAACGACTGAACTTATGCATGATTGTGTGTGAACTTGAGTGGTTGTGTATGGAGAGAGGTTTTAAATCAATTTAACATTGCTGAGGCTCCAAAGTGAAAACGTTTTACTAAGTAGATTATTTTAAGGTACAATTTTTAACTTATATTAAATTTCACACACAAAAAAAAACACTATATTTGTTGCAGCACTTTCGCTAAACAAGTTGACTGATGATGTTAAAGGAGAAACAACTGTAAAAAATATTCGATTTTTGTTTGTTTTGTTTTTATTTACGTTTGTTATAAATTTTACCTTATTGTAGAATTTCACCGATTGTACGACTTGTACAATTTGTAAGTACATTTAAGTACGTTGTTTGATTTAATTATTTTGTTTTATGTGTTGATTTTTGTATTTAGTTAATGTGTGTATGTATTGGAATAGTACATTTTTTGATTGTTTGCACAGTAATTTTCAAGTTACGAGTTGTGTTGTGGTATTCTTTTCAGAACTGATTTATTTTAATTGTTTTTATTCCCACACAGGTCGTGCAAGGACTATTTTATGAAACTTTTTTTAATAGAAAAAAAGATAAACAAATTAATGATTATGTTACCAAATTTTACCAAATATTATGGCATGCAAATTTTGTTGTTATGTGCATGGTTTTCATTCTGAAAACGTTAGTTCTTATTTACATGGGGATAAATTTTGTTAGTGATTTATGGTTGGCTAGTTTGTTCATGGAGTAAACCCAATTCCATTTTTAATTTAATTTGTCTGGAAAACTTTCAAGTGTTTAGTACTAGTTTTTAACAATCAAATTTGAACATTAATAACTGAATAACTATTTAAATTTATTTAGAGAGTCTCAGAAAGATACATTATTTGCAAAAATCAAAAATCACTCTAATTAAAATGCAATTCATCTATAATTCCTATCTTATAAAAGTTTTTCGCTATAAGTTGTTTAAAAGTTTAGATTTTTCTTAGAATATCTTTTGTTTTATTATTTGCTTGTTAGCAACTTTCTCCAATAAAATTCCGATATTACTTCTAGTCTGTGATTAATGCAAGGTACACTTGAAATTGTAAACTTGCAACTTTTAATGGATCGTATCAGCATACTTTTAATTTGCAATTTGTTTTAATAAAATCAAACCATGTTTCCAAAGATGATCAACTGATATTATGAGAAAAAACACACGCAAAGTTATGTGTAGAGAAGGCATACGATGGAGTCGTAAATTTGTATTAATTTAATACAAAACTATTTTTATTTTTTCTAAATTAATGTTTCGTTTCCTATTAATGTTTGTAATTTGTTAATTACTTTTAACACGATCTAGTTTTACAGGATTGTTCACATTATAAATGTTTGCAATTAAATCTATTTTGACTGTATTAACTTTTAGAATATATTAAACATATCGTTTAATACTTCGTCTAGATATTGTATTTCCCGAAGAAGCGGATTATGTTCTTATTAACTTTACTACAAGTAACAAACCCGTCGGAATTACGGGAGATTTGCATAAAGATTACATCCACCGCTCAAGGCTGTATACGTCTTGGCTTGTGTTAACATCCTAATGTAAACTCTGAGGACTCGCTAAGACGGATTATGTATGCATACACTGGGATGATCAAGTTATCTTGACTGACATTGGCATCTCTGAATTTAAAAAACTGAAAAAACATAATATTTAAAAAAAACATAAGGAAACAAAATCTTATATATTTTTTTATTTTTGGCAAAAGTTTAAATAAGTGACTAATAAGTTTACTTACGATTCTTTTAAAGCCTGGTATACACGCTACGATAAATCGTAACAATTTATCGTAACAATTTATCCTTACAATAAATTGAAATTGTGAGTACTGTCTACATGCAACGATTTCTTTTCCAATCTTCATTGACTAATATTTAAATTTTGATAGTTCTTTCTTATAAACCTTACGCATTGCATTCATTTTTTTTAACAACAGTGTTTCTGTCTGCCAACGGATCAAACTCCTTGTATTTTTGAACGAGCGCTATGTGCGCAAGGTCTTTTTTTATTCCTGACGGAGTATTCTTTGCTCTTAATGAGCCACATGAAGGTAAAACTCCGATATAGTTCAATAAATTCAGTCAAGAACTCTCGAGGAGTTTGA
>JAGFPH010001842.1:0-34928 GCA_018207615.1 Philaenus spumarius
TAACAGTCACACGTGTAATTTTGTTGTATGTTAAACAGTCAATTGTATTTAAAATATTTCAATGTAAAAATTGAATAATAAAGGTTTTATCATAGAGTATGATTTATCCATGGGCAATCCTAAAATATTTTATTGTAAAGTTTTTAATAATAAAGGTTTTAACATAGAATATGGTTTAGTCATGGATAACCTTAAAATCCATCACTCATAACTGTCGCATGTAACTGTTTCCGTCTTATATAGTTTTCTAGCAAATTTAAGCCTATGTGCTATGGACGAACATGTACGTCCGCTTTAAAATATCAGTGATTATTACGAAGAAAGGTTGAAAAAAAATTAATGATTTCTACTAATTTAGACTATAAATATAAAAAATAAAAGGTCAGCTCATAGCATAGGAAATACGAAACTTGCTTAGCAGTGAATGTGTTAAGGATGAGGTAAACATCCACTAACATATTGAACATCCTCCTTCAACTGAGCTACCGGTATGTATTTTAAATGCACAAGTATTTACAGGCATTCTTAACCAGTTCAAATCTATATTATATAGGTTATATAAAACCAAATACCACTCACTGACTGACTGACTCACTCATCACGATTTCTCAAAAACTACCGAACGGGTTGCAATAAAATTTGGTATGTAGCTTCCTCTAGGGCTCTATGTGTTCGCTAAGAAAGGTTTTCCAAAAATTGGAAATTGTAGGGGATTTTTGGGGGGGGTGGGTCAAAGTTATTAGAAGAAAAAACCAAAAGGAATGGAATGAAATTTGGTATGTAGCTTCCTCTAGAGCCCTAGGTGCTCCCTAAGAAAGGTTTCCAAAAAATTCTAAATTTTAGGGTGGTTTTGAATGTCAAAGGTACTAAAAATCCCCATAAGAAACACATAGTGTACTATATTTATTGATAAGTTTGTATTGCTAATATACATTTAACTTTGATTTGTCTATCCGTGCAAAGCCGGATCGGGGTGAATAAACATTAATTACTATGCGGCGAAACTTTTACCGTGTGCGAAGCCACGGGTACAACAGCTAGTATATATATATGATTTTTAATGACACCCCAGAACACGTTTTGGGGACCATGATCGGTGCTCATTTGCTACTCCCGATCTTGGGTCTTACCATAAGGGCCACTGCAATAGCTCATTTTTAAAATGGAAATTTGCTAATAATTATCAAATAATCTATAACTATTAGGTGTCCCACTATATATATAATTATCAAATTATTTAATAACTAGCCCCTATCTTTTTTATAGTCTTCGAGTTATACAGTTTTGAAAAAAAGCTTACATTGAGTACCAGTTTTATTTAAATGTCCATAACTCCCAGTGTAATTAATATTTTTGAAATGTTATAGTTCATATTAATTTAACTCACCATCCATTTCATGTAATAAATCGTATGTAAATCAAAATTTAAGATTTCTTGCCTTAAAGTGTTGCAAGGGGGTAGGCCTACATTACCATTTTATAAATTGCATAAAACGCCTGTTTTCTCTAGCTTATATCCCTGAAAACATACTTAGAATCTATAATAATTAATTTATCTTATTCACAAAATTCAATAATAGAAAATATCTCACAATTTTAAAAGTAATGTCAAACAAAGGTAGGTTGAAAAAAGAAATGTGAGACATTAACCTATAAAAACAAAACAGTATGGAGACAGAAAACAATAGAACTGTATTTAATGTACTTGATAGCCAGCAAATTCAATCTATCTAGGCCTATTTTGTTTTTCAAACTTTATTTAGATATTTTATAAAATACAACTGAAAATGAACTAAACTTATTTATAAATCTAAAATGACAGCTTCTGTCAATAGGAAATCTATAATATTATAAAAGAGAGGTGGTTTCTGTGTGTGTGTGTGTGTGTGTGTGTGTGTGTCTGATGTTCCGGGTAAACACAAAAACTACTGAACCGACTGGGCTGAAACTTTACACAAAGGTAGATCTTTAACCCATGCAAGTTATAGGCCTATTCACTTCCTTAAAATCCCCTCGGGCTACGCCCCGTGAACGTCCTAAGTTTCAATGTTTACATTTCAGAGGAAAGTAGACATTCAGAAACTGTAATGCGAACAGCTGTGGATACTTCTATTTGATAGCTTAAAGAGCAGAAGCAAGAACAGCTGTTTCAAGCTAATAGAAATGTAAATTGCATTGACTATAGAACAAATCGGCTATTTGTAAATGTTTTTAGTTGATGTTTTATTTACAAACATTGATGCAACTGGTGTATTATTTAAAATTATTATAGGTTTAAATAATATATAATTGAATTATTATTTATATATTTAATATTATAAATTTAATAAAATATATAGCCTATACTGAAACAGTTCAGTATTTATGTTATAAAGTATTAATTAACAATTTCGGCCTACACGAAATTCAGAGCGCCAACGCGATCTATCCACGATAATCGACAACTCAATTTAGCATTAGATATATAGGAATATTATAAAGTGCCAAGTGAAGAAAATTAATAGTAAATATACGAAAGAGATTTGATAAAAGAAAATATGGCCTATAGGAACTATAACATGTTTACCATTTATCACAAAAAGCCCAAAACAAAAACCAAAACCGTTAAAAAAATATCTAATGAAATAAGTTGACATACACGACGATGGATAAAAAAATCATCATTACAACCCAACGGATTTGAATACGAAGCATGTAAAGAGGACAAATCTATGAAATTCGCTAATGCAATCGACACACGAAATAAGCCCCGCCTCCAGCACACTTTTGATTGGCTAACGAGTGACAACATTACGAGCCGCTTCATTCAAATTAATAATTTAGGCATTAAATAAGAGTTTGTTTCTTAAAAAATGATTTAAAACTATAAATAAATAAATAGAATATACAAAATAAAATATAAGTATCATTATCATAAATCATGTTCAATCATCAAATATTGTATCCATTTAAACATATGTAAATCAGCAGGGACAGAGATTTTGGTAACGAGATTATTTTTGTGAACCCCGTTTTATAACAATGCTCTAAAAAGTACAATTTAATTTAGTGCAAAAATAACCATTGAACAGTATCGACGTACATATTTTGTGCCGAATGTCTGTGCTATATATACCATTTTTAATATTTTCGTTTGCTTGCAGGCTAAATATTAATTGTATTTATTTCATGCCGAAGAGAACAAAAACACATTATCAAGAAATTCTTACATTCATTATTATTAGCTGTGTACAATAAACAAAAAAGGTAAATAGTATTAAATTGTGTTTTAACGTTGAATCTAATCTTAAATTAGTATTATTAAGGGTAATTCAGTTAAAACAGCAACCATATAAATAATAGCAATTAAATTACTGTATTTGTTTTTTTTACTGTTTTTATTGTTGTATTTGTTTAACTTTTCTTTTCTTTACTGAGAGATTTATTTATTGTTTTGTTGGATTTAAACAAGAACCTTTTTAAATTAAGTTGGTTTGGTTGGAAATGTTTTTTTTTTTTGCATTTTTACAAACCCAAATTTTGTATGTTTTCCCAATTGTTTATAATGAGCCATAGGTAAAGGATTAAAAATATCTATTTATCCATAACATCAATACCATAGAATTGATATTGACGCTATACTACTGTATGCTTTAAGATTTTTAGATAGCCTAGAGTTTTCTTTTGCCCCATTACCTATGGCTCATATCTAAAATAACACAGGAATATATACCATTTTTTAAATATTTTTGTTTGCTTGCAGGCTAAATATTAATTGTATTTATTTCATACCGAAGAGAACAAAAACACATTATCAAGAAATTCTTACATTCATTATTATTAGCTGTGTACAATAAATAAAAAAGGTAAATAGTATTAAATTATGTTTTAACGTTGAATCTAATCTTAAATTAGTATTATTAACGGTAATTCAGTTAAAATAGCAACCTTATAAATAATAGCCATTAAATTACTGTATTTGTTTTTTTTTACTGTATTTTATTGTTGTTTTTGTTTAACTTTTCTTTTCTTTACTGTGAGATTTATTTATTGTTTTGTTGGATTTAAACCAGAACTTTTTTAAATTAAGTTGGTTTGGTTGGAATTGTTTTTTTTTTCATTTTTTCAAACCCAAATTTTGTATTTTTCCCCAATTGTTTATAATGAGCCATAGGTAAAGGATTGAAAATATCTATTTATCCCTAACATCAATACCATAGAATTGATATTGACACTACACTACTGCATGCTTTAAGATTTTTAGATAGCCTAGAGTTTTCTTTTGCCCCGTTACCTGTGGCTCATATCTAAAATAACACAGGAATATATACCATTTTTAATATTTTCGTTTGCTTGCAGGCTAAATATTAATTGTATTTATTTCATGCGGAAGAGAACAAAAACACATTATCAAGAAATTCTTACATTCATTATTATTAGCTGTGTATAGTAAATAAAAAAGGTAAGTAGTATTAAATTGTGTTTTAACGTTGAATCTAATCTTAAATTAGTATTATTAAGGGTAATTCAGTTAAAATAGCAACCTTATAAATAATAGCTATTCAATTACTGTATTTGTTTTTTTTTTACTGTATTTTATTGTTGTTTTTGTTTAACTTTTCTTTTCTTTACTGTGAGATTTATTTATTGTTTTGTTGGATTTAAACAAGATCTTTTAAAAATTAAGTTGGTTTGGTTGGAAATGTTTTTTTTTTGCTTTTTTTCAAACCCAAATTTTGTATTCTTTCGCAATTGTTTATAATGAGCCATAGGTAAAGGATTAAAAATATCTATTTATCCATAACATCAATACCATAGAATTGATATTGACGCTACACTACTGTATGCTTTAAGATTTTTAGATAGCCTAGAGTTTTTTTTGCCCCGTTACCTGTGGCTCATATTTAAAATAAAACAGGAATATATACCATTTTTTATATTTTATTTTGCTTGCAGGCTACATATTAATTGTATTTATTTCATGCCGAAGAGAAAAAGTAACCTCTATCTAAAATCAAACAAAGCAAGGAGAGTTGCCGAGTCTCGCCAAAACGAAACTGCAGAAGAACGAGAAGCACGCTTGCTGACAACTGCTTCACGGCGAGCTTTTGAAACGCCTGCTCAGCGCGAGGCCCGACAAGCGGCAGATGCTGAGAGAACGGCTAATTCACGTGCTGAGGAAACACCTACTCAGCGTGAGACCCGACAAGCTAGAAATGCAGAGAGAACGGCTGCTTCACGCGCTGAGGAATCACCTAATCAGCGAGAGGTCCGACAAGCTAGAAATGCAGAGAGAACGGCTGCTTCACGCGCTGAGGAAACACCTAATCAGCGAGAGGTCCGACAAGCTATAAATGCGGAGAGAACGGCTGCTTCACGTGCTGAGGAAACACCTACTCAGCACGATGCCCGACAAGCAAGAAATGCTGAGAGAACAGCTGCTTCACGTGCTGAGGAAACACCTACTCAGCGCGATGCCCGACAAGCAAGAAATGCTGAGAGAACGGCTGTTTCACGTGCTGAGGAAACACCTACTCAGCGCGAGGACCGTCACATAAATGATAATGAAAGACATTTGAACCAAATATTAAGCCAGACACCAGAAGAGCATGAAAACCATTTAAGACATAGAAGGGAAGAAAGAACAAATTTCATGCGCATGACCTGGGATCCTTTTAGAGGTATTTGTTTTTCATATAATCCAGATATTCCCTATTCCAGTCATGGCCTGCTTCAACTTGGAATTATGAATATACCCTGCAGACACTGTGGTGCCCTCAAGTGGAAAGGGGAAAGTGTTGGGTTATGCTGTACCGCAGGTAAAGTTAGACTTCCTACCATTAATGAGCCACCAGAACCACTGAGAACACTCCTGATTGGAGAAACGCCACTCTCAACATCATTCTTACAGAAGACGCGGCAATATAATTCCTGTTTCCAAATGACGTCATTCGGAACTTCCGGTCCAGCAATTTCTTACAACTTTCCAACAACGTTTACTGCGCATGGTCAAATCTACCATCGTTTTGGATCTTTATTGCCAGCTGCTGGCCAGCAACACAGTTTTCTGCAAGTTTATTTTATAGGGGATGAACACTTAGAATCTGCCAGGCGACATGAAATAATTCCAGGTTTATCAAACGACATTGTTCATGATTTACAACATTTACTTCACACCCACAATCAACTTATCCACACCTTTAAAGTAGCTATGGAACAGTGGCCAGAAAAAGAACTAAAGGTAGTAATACGCGCCGACAGGCGTCCTCCGGGTGAACATGAGAGGCGATTCAACGCTCCAACGACAAACGAAGTAGCTGCTGTTGTTATCAGTAATGAATTTGAAAGTCGAGACATTGTCTTGCGTCGACGTGACGAAACGTTGGTAAGGGTTTCTGAAACACACAGATTTTATGATGCCTTACAGTATCCTTTGATCTTTTGGCAAGGTCAGGAAGGGTATCATTTCTGTATCCCAAAACACAATCCAGTCACCAATCAGCCTTTACCAAACAAAAAGGTTACTGCCCTAGAGTTCTATGCTTTTTATTTTATGGTTCATAACAATGCCTTTAATACAATACTACGATTCAGACAGCTTTTAAATCAGTTTGTTGTTGATATGTATGTTAAAATTGAATCGGAAAGGCTTTTTTTTATAAAAAGAAATCAAAGTAAGCTTAGATCAGACAACTACATTCACTTACAAGATGCAGTGGCCAGTGATGGAAATGTCAACCCCAATAATGTCGGCCAACTTGTGATTCTACCTTCATCATTTACTGGCAGTCCTAGATACATGCACGAACATGCTCAAGACGCACTAGCATATGTCCGGCAGTACGGTCGACCAGATCTCTTCATAACAATGACATGCAATCCGAAATGGGATGAAATTACATTAGAATTACTACCCGGTCAACGTTCCATTGATCGTCATGACATAGTTGCAAGAGTCTTCCGACAGAAAGTCACGAAGTTTGTCACCGTTATTACTAAGGGGGAAATATTTGGATCCGTCAAATGTTGGATGTATACGGTTGAATGGCAGAAGCGTGGATTACCACACATCCATGCATTAATATGGTGTGCAGAAAAAATTCAGCCCAACCAGATTGATTTAATTATCAGTGCAGAGATACCAAATGATATTGCAGACCCACACCTGAATGAGATTGTTCTCAAAAACATGGTGCACGGCCCATGTGGTGCATTGAACATGAACTCGCCCTGCATGAAACATGGCAAATGTTCTAAAGGTTATCCAAGAGCGTTAATCAACAATACACAGACCAGTGAGAATGGTTACCCACTATACAGGCGTCGACGTTCTGAAGACGGTGGAAATTCTGCTCAAATCACTATGGCATCAAATAGAAATGATCCTATCGTTATAGACAACTCTTGGATTGTCCCTTACTGCCCTGTTCTGTCTAAAATTTTCAACGCTCACATAAACGTCGAGTATTGCAGTTCAGTAAAGTCAATTAAATATGTTTGTAAGTACATTCACAAAGGTAGCGACCAAGCAGTTTTCAATTTACGAAACCAAGAGGTGCAAGCCAATCTGCAAAGAAATGAAGTTGAAATTTATCAGACCGGCCGCTACGTTAGCAGCAATGAAGCCTTTTGGAGAATATTTTCCTTTCCTGTACATGAAAGGTACCCTACAGTCACACATTTAAGTGTTCACCTTGAAAATGGTCAGCGAATATACTTCCATGAAGACAACATGCAAGAAAAGCTATTAAATCCACCTAACACCACTCTGACTGCATTTTTCAAACTATGTGAAAATGATCCGTTTGCAAGAACACTTCTTTACCCAGACGTACCTCACTACTACACATGGAATCCCTCTACAAGAGAATTTAAACGAAGACTTTTGGGAGAACCTGTTCAAGATCAACCTGGCGTCAAGTTCACAGCTGCTATAGGACGTGTGTACACGGTCCATCCCAATAACATGGAATGTTTCTGTCTACGTATTCTTTTACACAAGATCCGAGGGCCAAAATCTTTCATTGACTTGAGAACTGTTGGAAATACAGTTTTTGAAACCTATAAAGAAACCTGTCAAACTTTGGGTCTCTTAGAAGATGACCGAATATGGGAAAACACACTAGAAGAAGCAGTACAGTCCAGATCACCTTCTCAAGTCCGCTACCTTTTTTCGATTATGTTGAGTTCATGTGGAATTTATAACCCAACGCACCTATGGGAAACTTTCAAATATACAATGTCTGAAGATATTTTGTACAAGCTTCAACTAAGAGAAATGAATGATATTGTGTACAACGATGCACTTCGCGATATTGAAAAGAAGGTTTTTGAAATGTGTGGAAAGAAACTGAGTTCTTTTGGACTTCCAAATCCTCAGACTGATGTGGAAGCAAACTCTGAAATAGTCAGGGAATTGTCATACAATACCAATCAGCTTCAAGATTATGTCGCTGAAATGGTTCCGAAGCTGTCGGCACAACAAAGAAAGGTATATGATACTGTAATTAACAAAGTCAAAAGTGAAGAGAGTGCAGTATTTTTCCTGGATGCTCCTGGAGGTACCGGCAAAACATTTCTCATGAACGTTCTACTTGCTACAATACGTAAAGAGAAGAAAATTGCAATTGCAGTAGCATCGTCCGGTATAGCGGCTACCCTACTGCCTGGAGGAAGAACAGCCCACTCTATGTTTAAGCTACCATTAAATTTCACCCATATTGAAGTACCAACTTGCAACATTTCCAAAGATTCGGAGAGGGCTTCTTTGTTGCGTCAATGTCAATTAATAGTTTGGGATGAGTGCACCATGTCGCACAAACGAGCCTTAGAAGCTTTAGACAGATCCCTCCGTGATATTCGGGGTAACAACTCCTTGATGGGTGGCTTGGTTGTGTTGATGGCTGGAGACTTTAGACAAACACTGCCTGTAATTCAACGTGGCACTCCTGCTGATGAAATCAATGCCTGTTTAAAGTCTTCACACCTATGGAATAGTGTATCCAAACTCCACCTCACACATAACATGCGAGTTCACTTACACAACGACAGCGATGCCGGTGAATTTTCATCTAACTTGCTGAAAATAGGTGAAGGAAAGATCCCCAAAAATTCTCAGCAAATGATTGAACTACCAAGAAATTTCTGTAACATTGTCAACTCCACTGAAGAACTAATTTCATCCGTGTTCCCAGATATTGAAATGAATTATCTCTCAAGTGAGTGGCTTTGCAGTCGTACCATTTTGTCTCCCTTAAATGACACTGTAAACACTATTAACAATGAGTTACTAAAAAAATTGCCCTCAGAAGAAGTTACATTTTTGTCTATTGATAACGTTGTGAATGAGGAGAGTGCTACAAACTACCCCACAGAATTCCTAAATAGTTTAGAATTAACGGGAGTCCCTTCTCATAAGCTCTATCTAAAGGTTGGTGCTCCTGTACTATTAATGCGCAACTTAGATGCACCAAGACTGTGCAATGGCACCAGATTGGTAATTACAGCCCTGAAGAATAATTTGATTACTGCAAGAATTATGACAGGTTGCGCAAAAGGGGAAACCGTCATAATCCCAAGAATCCCCATAATCCCAACGGACCTACCTTTTCAGTTCAAAAGACTCCAGTTTCCCTTAAAACTAGCTTTCGCTATGACGATTAACAAAGCCCAAGGCCAAACTATGCAGTTTGTAGGCATTAATCTAGAAAAGGATTGTTTCAGTCATGGCCAACTTTATGTGGCCTGTTCACGAGTGTCAAGTGGACAAAATCTTCACATTTTTTCGCCAAAAAATAACAAAGTTTTTAATGTTGTATACAAAAATGTATTGTATAAATAAATAAATGTTCCGTTATCTTTGTTTATATAGTATATTATTTGTATTAATTACTTTTATTCTAAATCAAGTTACAGTATTTTATTAAATAAATTTATCTGTTAGTACATATCTTAACCTTTCTAACCCGTGCGAAGAACGGGTACTTTAGCTAGTATAAAATAAAGTTCAATTAAAAGGATAAAGAGTGCAGAACGTGACAGTCTGGTTTAAAACTTTACTCAATTATTGAAATTCAATAGCGCATTCTAGTTAAAAACAATTACAAAATATTTGCTTTAGTACAATAAGTCCTCAGGTGACAGCACTGGTCAGACACTTTTCTCCATTGCGTTTCACAATTTGACCTACAGCGCATTCTAGAAAAACAAACTATTTTGGAAAGTACATTTAAAAGTATCTAGGGAGCAGCACATTCCTAGACTGATGCTTGACTTCTAATGTCAAAATGATTCCAACATTTGACAGTAATATTGCAAAATAAATCTGCAAAAATAGATAGGGAGAATTCCTCAGTGAGGCGGCACACTTTTTTTAGGAAACAATAATTTTGTACTGCCTCACTGTTAAAAATCACTCCACAACAGAACAGTAAATCTGCACTCAATTTTCAGATGATGTCATCTTTGTGAACAAATCTTTCTATCCGTAAGGTGCTGCCACCTAGTACATTTAAATTCGAAACTAATTGTCGAAATTTTACACTAGCCACTAGCCAGGAGATGCTGCTACCTACACTCAAATTATTAACTGGTATTAATTAATTGTATCCGTAATGTGCTGCTTACGTCATTTTACAATAGTCCGGAAGGTGCTGCTACCTACATTCACATTATTAACTGTTAATATTTTTTCCAGTATTTTAGTATACATCACTGCAGACGAAATTTTGATTTTGTCTCGGAAGGCCCCTATTTCAGGGGTATTTTGATTTATTTAGTTTTTTTGCCCCTTGTGATATACAAAAAAACAAATTGATATCAGCAAATCTACAAATTAAAGACATTTTGAACATTTATTAGGCCTATAACAAACTAGAGGACTTCGACCCCTGTTCGCTTTGCTCCAACCCATGGGACGACTCAAGACAAAGCTAATTGTTATTTTTTGCAAAACTACAACTTTGTCTAACTACAAAAACAATTACAAAAATTTCTTTTGGTCAAACTAAAAAAACAATGAATTTATAATGTTAATCTTTGCTTTCGAACCACTCATATTTTAGACTTGAATAGTTGACTCATAGTTTAAATTCAAATAGCTATAACTTATAATTTTATTTATAGTAACATAAATTCATTACTTTTTACATCTTGCAGTCGTTTTCCGGGACATTGATAAAACCGGACGGGACACCAGGACAAGAGCAAAATACCGGGAAGTATGGCAAGCTTATCTATACCATAATTGAGTATGGTACTTGACAAATTTTCAATTTGTTTAGTAACACAGAAGTTAACTATCAAAATCTGTATCAGCTTCTTTGCATAATATGTATAGACAGACATGCTCTTAAAAACTACTGAAATAATGTCTTACATTGATCAATTTAGTTGGATAGGTTGTAGCCTTAAGTTTAGCCTACCTACCTACCCTACTCTATCCCTACTTTTCAACAGTGAGACCTCAATTTGATTGCCTGCTTTAGCTACATCATAGTCTCCATCAATTTTAATATATATATAAAAAAAAAACATCTACAAGAGGAGGTTTAAAAGAAAACTAATTGCATTAGTTCTACATTTTTATATTTACAAAGAAGATATCAAAGCCACGGAATTAGTGATACTTCATATAAAACCAACATAATATAGGATTGTGAAAATCCATGCGAAATTAGTAAATTTAAATAAAGTTATGTGCGAGTGTTATAAACTAAAACATATAATTAGTTCAGAAGTTGCTTGTATGAATATTTTTGCAAAAATTATATATCACATGATTGGTTTAAGATAAATTTATGAAACTGAGCATTGGTTTACACAAATATGTGAAACATTTTATTTTTCTGCAGATATCTGTTTCAAGATGGCGGCTATTATAATTTTTCAAAGTTAAATATTTAAAAACTTAAAATTTTAGTAAAAATATTTAGGTACAAAATATGTACACAGTTTAAAGAAAAATCCAACAGAGTCACTTTTTACCATAGAGTCATAGATTACTGAGAAGTATAATTCTGGTTGAAAGTGGTTTTCCGTGGTTATTGAAGAAATTCATGAGTGGTGTATTGGTCTAAATAAACATAGGGGTATAATTTAAATGTAAAATTAATAGGAAATTCATATTTTGTTTGAATAAATATTACAAGAGAAGGCAAGCTCTATTTTAATAAAAATTTGCATTCAATTACTGTAATGCTCACAAATACAATAATGAAGCACACATAATTATTCACAACAAACTGCAGTAGACCTCTCTACAATCTGACCATACACTATTCCGGCAGATTCCTTAAGGGTCTGCTGTAGTGGCGGCCATCTTGGATTGTTATCCCATAAGAGCAATTTTAAATGTCAAACCATTTATTTCGTTTATTTTTTATCATAAAATTGTTTGCAAGGTCTCATTTTAAGCACAGTCACAATACGCATCCGTCTTGCAATTTACATTTTTTTTTAAATGCTTTTGATTTTGACATTTTGTAAGTACAAAGTTTGAATTTTTTTCCTAACACTATAAGAAATTAATGACGAAAAATAATTTTCAAGGATCCGAAATTTTATAAAGAATATTAATTTTTATTTTTCAACACTCAATTACAAAAGATAGACTTATAAAATGGTTTGAAATGAGGCAATGTCAGCGCAAGAAATTGCACTGTTTAGATAGGGATATAGTGAGAGGCGCTTGCGTTCCTGTGGATTTCTCGTTTACTGGAGCAGACCCTTAAGTGGGAAAATGTTGTCATTGCATGTTTGTGAGCGCAAGGGAAACTATACTTTTGTGTTACCACTTTAGTTTATCCCTGCTTCTACTTTTTTTTTACCACATATCAATACTGAACAGTTTTGTTTTTCAAAATGTACGAATACATTATGTAATCATCTTTCTGTTTTACGTTCATTTTCTCAAATATTTATAATATTCCATGTTCATATTTGACATGCAGTTTGCTTTGTTTTATTTGTAAAATATGGTTTACAGTAGTGCAATATTATTTTATAATGTGCTTTTACTAAGTAAGAAAGTTTTTTACAATGTGAAATTATAAATTTTTCTCTAGCGGTTCATTCATGACTTGTAATGTAATTTTCATGTATGAAAAGTATTAATTTGGGGGCTCTATCACATTTGATTTTCGAATCAATATTAACGTGGCATCAGAAGTGACTTAAACTACTGTGGTTGAAATAACTTCAGACGTTAACTAAGTTTGATAAAAATATATAATTTTAATAGTAAACATTTGAGTCGTCCAATTTCAAAACTCGTTATGTCCCTAGATTTACCATTTTTTGATTTAGGCACCCCTGCATAGAGCTAAGCTGTACGTTTCATTTGCAAAACTATTATTAATGGTCTCAACTCCATCACTTACCATTTAAATAAACGGTATCAGTTAACTGACACAAACTTTCTCCCAACTTACTGTAGTCAAAATAATATTGTTTTCAATCATTTTATTTATTACTTTTTAGAACAAAACAAAAAAATAATATTCTACCTACATCAATCGTATAAAAAAATTATTGTCCCAGGCGGGATTTGATCGCGCGACCTTTGAATTACTGGCCGTGATCGCTACCATGGTGCTACCCCGTGCGGCTGCCGCCGCGATGCTAGATTGACAACATAAACTTTTTTATTTTTAAACATTTCCCCATAATTATAAAACGCCGAAGTTTTGATAAATGCGGGTGGTGTCATTTTGTTTGGCATCTTAAGCACTATAAATACTGAAAATTTGATCAAAATCGTTAGAGCCGTTTTTGATAAATTTGCATTTTTGTCGTTTTTTATGGGTTTTTAGGGGTAAATTACCCTTCAAAATTAAAAATTCCAAAAAATGAAAATAACGCCTGGAGATATTAGGGTTTAGTACCTACATACCAAATTTCATGAAAATCAGACCAATAGTGTCCTCTCTGGTCGTGTATACATACTGACAGACTGACACCACTCTAAAAACACTTTTTTGGGTTCAGGGAGCACCAAAACATAAAATTCCACTAAAAATATTTTTGGGTTCAGGGAGCACCAACACAGATAATTGCACTAAACCATTTTTGGGGGTTCTGGGAGCACCAAAACAGATAATTCAACTGAAAATTCAAATTCGAACATTTTTACGAAAACAATACTTTCTCCATATACTACGTATAGGGTGGAGAAAGTAAAAATTTATTGAAACTGTCTACATTTAAAAAAACTCGTTTAGTCCATGACTGAAACAGTGACAAAGTATGTTACTTGCACCCACAAAAACAGGAACGAAAATCGTAATATCCAATTAGATTTCAGAATTTATTTAATAGTACAGATTCAAACTGTGTTTTGTCCAAAACATGTAGGTTCCTTGGTTTAGGTCAGAATTAAGCTAAATTAAAGTATGCTATGCTGTTCTTGCAGTGAAAATACCATTAACATTGGATAAGTATTTATTTTCACAGGAATTTATGTTGGTCAACCTGCCTGAATTATATTGTGAAAAAGGTAAACAACAAAGATTTATTCTTTTTTCTTGGCTTGTTAAGAGTTAACTTAGTTGTGCTCCTGTTTTTAATTACTTAAGTTTCTTTATTAAAGGAGAGTGTTTGTATACAACAAAATAAGAACTGCATAGTGGTTGGTTTGTACCTGGCTCTCCAAAGATGCCCCGGACAGTATTCAAAGTGTGACATTTTTGTATCTTATAGTGGCCCACTAGTTTATCCCTCCAGACAGAGTATTCGGCAGAATAGAAAAGCAAGTCACAGTCAAAGAGAACATTGTCAGTCCTTAGGAATATGTGGAAATTTTCCAAAATGTTTTAATAGTCAGTAGCTTGGGTATGGAAGTACAAGTATATGATTAGAAGACAGCTGTTGTGGGCATCTCTAAGACCTCAACTCACCCTGTTGTACCAGCAAACTGTCACTTTAACTTTCAACCAAGTAAGCAAATTATAATAAGAAAATTCACCAATGGCATCAAAGTTAAAGGGGAGGTTACAATTTAAATATTGGAGTTGGAAAATCCACAACAATCAAAATTTTACAAAAAACAACAATATATATATAAGCATTTGTTCAGTAAATTTAAAGAAAAAGTGAAAATGATAAAATTAAGAAGCAACAATTGAAGCAGAAACAAGCCATGTATTACATCCTTTGCAGTAGCCACTCATTAAACTTATTGGTAAAAATAACAATGTTGAAGTCTACACTGGAAAATGCATTTTTTTTTAATAAAGAGTTAAAGTTATATTATTATATATACTTTTCACCTTCAACTTTGAGATGGTCGATCCTCTTAAATAATGTAAGTGGTTTAACATTAAAACCGCTTGGATTCAATAAAACCACAAAGTATCAAATAGGCTAAATTTATGATGCATTGTTTAGCATATAATATAATGATTCTAATGTGGACACTTATTCTGCACGAGATGAAGCTTCGGGTTTGTTTAACCAAATTAAACAGTTAAAATTTTTACGTTCTATTATAATTTGGTACACAATTTTTACCTCAATTATTATTTACTCAATAAATCTTTTTGAGTAAGATCACCATTTTGGTAAGGAGTGTCCTAAAAAAATTTTCTTTATATCAAAATTCTTGTTTCAACAGGACCTTTACTGATGTATTACATGACTATTGATCCCATTTGAAAATTTTGAATTACCCTCACCCCATTTCGACCAAAATTGAACAATATTACGTTTCTTAAGCAGCAACGAATATTGCCGCAAACCGTATTTAGTTATCTTAACAAATTACCAAGATATTTTACATCCACCCTGTCTATATATGCACGGAAATAATATAATACCAGCTGACCCATGTAAAAATTTCGCAATTTAGGAGTACTTACTCGATTTCATTCAGTTAGTTAAATTTATTTATTTACCATTGGTTTATAAACATTTTATGACGCTTTACATTGATTTGCGTGATAGATTACACTTGCATATAGAATGTAAACAATCTAACAGCTGTCATGTTAGTTAAACAGGTTGTTAATAGATGGTGCCTTTAAATAGGAACCTTATGAACTTTTATATGAAATTTTTTTATCAATTTTTGTAACGGAAACATTAATTTTAAGCTGATTGTCTATTTTTTGTCAATAGTCGGGAACATATGCTTTAAAATTATGATTGAACCATTAAATTTATGAAGAATTAAGTTGGATATGGCATTGCCACAAAAAAACACCTATGAGAAATAATATACAAGGATATTTGCAATTTAATCTCTGTGTTCACAAGGAAATAAACTTTGGAATCACTGAAACACATAGGGCGCTCACGGAGTCTACTTCCAGTTTTTACGCAGACCACTCCATTTTATGCAAATAACAATATAATAGAACCTCGATAGCAAGACTCTCAAGGGGATTGAGGAAACACTTTTGTAATTTAGTCCAGTCAAATTGTGTTTTTCGCAAGAAAGTTTTGGGGTAGTTTTGATTTCTTCCTTTCTATATGTTTTTTGGGATGCTGAATCCGAATCTGAGGTTTGCCTACAAAATTTCGTGACGCATCATTGAAAAAAATGCAAAAACGTAAAAAATCATGAGTTTTGGCGGTTTTTTGCTTTTAACTCGAAAAATATCAACTTTTCGTAAATGACCTTCCTATTAAAAAAGAATGTACATCAAATTTACTACAAATTTTATTCCATAAGTAATTTTCTCCGACGAACCGTTCGGGCTCAAGCGCTAATTGAAAATTGGCGTATTTCGACTGTGTGTCCAAAACCCCACATTTTCCACTCCAAAACTGTAATTTAACATATTAAACGTTGTAAATTAGTGAATTCCTTCCTGTTCTCTGCATATACCTTATTTAGATCGTATATGTGAAGGTAAAAATCATTTTTTCAAAAATTAAATATAAAAATGTTCATGTTAAATGAAGTCCGAAATTTTACAAATTTAGAAAAATATTACATATTATTATAAGCCGTTCGGGGTATTTTTTAAATTTATCTGTTATTTACCATGTTTATCCCAGTTGAGTTGGGAAAACATTACAATAACATAAATTTAAAATAGTTTAATTTATTTGTAACCAGTCTAGTAAAATGATTTTTTATTTTGTTAAATTTGTTTATTGTTTTCTTACAAATATACTTTGGTTTAAGAATTCATTGTAATTTTATAAGTAGATGAAGTAACTAATATTTCTTCTCACCAGAACCACGTATTCTATACTGCGTTCTGAAGAATGCATTAATTCCTTATCAAAATATAATTTATGGAAAGAATGAATAAACTATCCGTAAACCAATAAACTGCTTAGTTCACAATTAAAATTAATTATTACGAAATATATTGGAACATACCACATCGTGTAAGTGTTTTTTTTTTCAACATGTAGCCCACGGATTGGACAATTTTATCAATAAATTAATTAGGTACAATACCTGCTTTTTTGTCTTATCCAATCCTAAAATCACTTTGTGACTACCGCGGTTCAGGTTAACTATGTACCCATCTTCAGATCACAGAAATAAATAAAAATAATTCCCTTCATGAGGTCGTCAAAACATTAAAGTTAATACACAAAACAAAAATCACAAAAACACGCCACATTAAAAACATGGATTAGGCCTAGGGTATTTTTTCTGCCTCTTCGTCGTCCATGTCAATGCTGTCTCGACGTTTTCACATATAGCGTTTCGCACGTTGTGCAGATCGGGGAGCAATGTAGGCCTGCCTTCCTGCATCGACAATTGCGTTGGCAGCCTTTTATACATTTACAAGAAATGTGTTGTAGTATTGAGTCCGGGGCAGGGTTTAAAGTGGTTGGCACTGGCACGAGACCATTCCTTATTTTTTTCCACCCCTCTAGTTCGAGTCTCTTTGTTGCTCGTCGAGTGTGGTTTGATCTGATTACCACTGCTGCACTTGAAAGTAAACTCTCGATGAATTTTGTCATGCTGCATCTTCAGTGGGAGGTAGTGAGGCAATGTTGGTTTTATTTTTGTACTATGAAGATACCTATTGCCTGTATCTCAAATCGTCCAGGCTAGTCTCATGTCTTTTCCTATAGAGAGCCTTGAGAAACACGTTTCCAGCTTCGGCAATCTCGTCCTGGTGTGCATGAGGGTCTTTGAAAGCACCAATGACTGGTTGCAAGTTATCGCTCTTCTGCAGGACTTTTGAAAAATTTCAGTTTCTCCTGATTAAATAAAGCAGAAGTGGTGTCGCAACCACTCATCGCGTGCAGGAACAATATATGGTCTGATTGGGTTTTTTCGGCGGTAAGATGAGGATTGTAGAGTGTTTGAAAAAGAACTTTTCTCCTTCCCGGTTTAAAAAAGAAAACATTCTGTATATCAGGGGGTCAATCAAAATCACCAAAAGGTCTACATATTGCCCCACCACTGCCACATGTTTATTTGACGGGGCCAACAAAAGAGCAGTTGTGATACTTAATTAGGATAACATCGTCCTCCACAGCTTGCTGTGAATCAACTTTTGGGTCATAACATTTTTCCATTAGCATAAATATCAACCGGCTCTTGTTTTTGGAGTTTGCAAGGAAACTCTCCTGCGAGACAGAGGGCACCATCGATTCTGTAAACGATATTGCAGCAGATTGTTTTCTTTGCGCTCTTCTCAATCGTTCTAGTCGTTTGGTGCTTTCACAATCTTGATCAGGGTAGCCATCGAAAATGACTACGGCATTTGATTTGTAGTTTGCCTTCACATGTGATACATAGTTGCAGCACATTTCTGAATACGTCTGGGAGTAGTGCTGTTTTTGACCCGTTGTAACAAAAACCCTCTGTCGATGACATATTTTGCATCTTTCAAGTCCGAATGTTCGGTCGGTGCAAACGCCTTGTACAAGTACTTGGCCTTGGCTCGTGTGTGAAGGAATCGAATGGAAAGGAATGGGGCTTTTAAACCATGCGGGCAGTTATAAAATCATTTTGGGAGGCCGGGAGTTAATAAATAAAATCAAAAGACGATAAAGACGGAATTATATTTGCAAGTAAAAAAATGTAATATAATGTGGTTTTGAAAAGGTTTTTATTTCCACGTTTTTATTAACTCACATTCTTGTCTGTCTGTCTGTTTATTTGTCTATTCGATTTTAAACTAAGTTCTCAATGAGCTAGAGATTTGATACTTTAAATATAACTCCCAACTGAAGACTAAAAAGCATAAAATATTATTGAATTTAAAATAATTTAATATACAAAGTTTTTAAAACTGACTAAAAAGAATACAATAATTTCCCCTAGCCACGCAGATTTATACAGATTTAGTATGTTTTAAAAACGTGATATATTAAATTTGTTTTTTAGTTTATATTATATTGTTTTATTACCTACTTTAGATGACATAATAATTGAAACCACATTGTATTCAGCTTAAAAGTAGGAGGAATTCACTAAATGACAGCCTTTAATAATAAATTAGAGCTTTGGAGTGGAAATGTGGGTTTTTGCGGAGACAGCCGAAATACGCCAATTTTCAACTGGCGCTTGAGCCCGAACGGTTTGTCGGAGAAAATAACTTATTGAATGAAATTTGTTTCATTTTATGTACATTCTTTTTTAATAGGAAGGTTATTTACGAAAAGTTGATATTTTTCGAGTTAAAAGCAAAAAAACCACCAAAACTCATGATTTTTTACATGTTTTTGCATTTTTTTCAATGATGCGTCACGAAATTTTGTAGGCAAACCTCAGATTTGGATTCAGCACCCCATAAAACATATAGAAAGGAAGAAATCAAAACTACCCCAAAACTTTCCCGTCAGGGGCTCTTTTAAGCACAAATTCACTGTATTAATTGAAGGACTCTTCTAGTTGAGGTTCATGTTATGTTGAATAAAAGTCCTATCACTATCAAGGTCACTGTTTTTTCTGAAACCTCTTTAAAGCAAGTGCATTTTTTATCAATCCTCACTAGCATGTTTTGTTTTAAAAAGTAAATTTTATTATTATTGTACAGTAACAAAATATGTACTGTAACTGGTTAGTAAATAGAACACACACATTTAAAATATGTACAGTACATTGGAAAAAAATATATTGTACATAGTGCTGTACACTTAATTGAATAAAAAAAAAATGAACATTAAATTACTGTAATACAAAAACTGATAGAAACACAAAAATGTATTTAACTTTAACTAAAAACAACTAATTAACCTAACTTAAAATGTATGATATAAATATTTCATGAAGTAGATGATACAGCTAATGTTCAAGTTAATTGTGGGCTTCAATGTTCAGGTTATCCTGAAGATGTGCAAGGCATGTTGTGTAGTAAAAAAGTCAATAATGTTTGCTTGTTTTGAGCTACTTACAGGGATGTAGTCCAAGGCAATGGCGTAATCATTAATATTATTTGGATTTTTTACGTATTAAAGTATTTTGACTGGTACAAGTACTGTTTATTCAAGAGAATAATAGATTTTCTAAATAAATAAGATAATTTATTTATTTATAAGTAGTGAACTAAATAAACAATCAAACAAATGATTTGAATAAACAATAATATTATCGGGTAGTCGGATACACTTAGTAGCATAGTAAGAGTAGACAGATGTCGGATTATTAGCGAATTTCCATAAGAAAATTGAGCTATTGCAGTGGTCCTTATGGTGAGACCCAAGGTCGTTAGTAGCAAATGAGCACCGATCATGGTCCTTAGAACACGTTTTGGGGTGTCATTAAAATTCACATATATATATATATGTGTTCGCACTCTAGCGGCCGCATTTTAAGTCCGATTTGATCCAAATTTGGTACACGTGTTGGTTGTCTATGTCGCTCGAACGAGTTCGTTAGCCAAAAAAATCTTACAATTGGAAGTACGTTTTTTGAGATTTTACTACGAGAATGAAATTTTTAAAAAGATTTTTCTAAAAATATAAATGTAGGGTGTTATTCTGCACATTTTGTTTTTTTACGCGACCTTATAGCTCGCTTGGTTCCCCCAAAATCGACCAAAACGTAAAATACCATAAAAGTACCCAGTTCGAAGAAAAGTGATGCAAACTCGCGAGGCCACTAGGCGCAAACAAATTCTACTAATATATTGCGTACACACAGACAGCTGTTCAACGCCTTTGTGAGTAGACCTATTTCCCAAATTGTTGGTTGAAACCCTAAAACATAGGCATATAAACTTAATTTTGGAAATTTGCTCCTCACGTCAGCGGTCCAGCTGTGTGGTCGAATTATTGTTTATGCAATGGTGATGTCATCATTCCTTATCTTGGCTTGCATCTGCTTCTGTTGGACCTTCTATTGTGACCAACTTCCACCCTACCCGGCTTACCCCCTCTCACACACCTCCTTTAGTTTTTGTGAACATGTGTCATACTGCATATCGTTTGTTTAGTTTTCGAGCAAGCGAGTTCTGTTAAACAGAAAACACTTATGGACTTCTTCAAAAAAAAAAAATTTTCTGGAATATTTTACTCTAGCCTAGGTATGTCTTTTTATCATTTTGTATTTTATTTTCATTTGGACATTCGTTTTTCATTTGATAATACAGTAGATGCCTTTTTTCTCATCTTTGACCATGTTTTCATTGATTTCACCAGTTTACCCTACACTCGATTTTTGACAGAGCCCGTGTTATCCCCTCGGTCCTCATGACCTCAGCTCTACTGTACTCATTATTGTTTGATGTAACATTTAGGTCTTCTTCACTCCGTCTCATTTTAATCCGCTAACATGGACAAATACGATTGTATTTGTCTACAACTAAATAAATACCTAAAATAATTAATTATGATAACTTTATGGTTATGTGTATAAAGTTTAAGTCGATATTTATAGGAATATTGGTATCCTTCTCCCTCTCTCACCAAATAACTTCTATTGGTGCTGTAATCATACCACTTCTGGCAAACCACCAAACCTTACACATAATACCCATGCTTTAATAATTTCTTCATTTCAAGAGATGGCCAACACAGGTAAAATAAAACAACACAAATACTATGAATGAATTTTGGATTGTAAAACAGAGCATGAAAACTACAATGACACAATTTCGCAACAGTTTTTTTTTATCCTGAAAGTATTTTACAAATTGGACACACTTTTATTTTACGTGAGCACCATAAAATATTAAACCCGAAACTAGATTACGTATTCTCTTTCCCTTTCTGCATTTGTGCTTCGTATATTGAAATGTGCTTTAGGGGAAAAGGTAGAAGAGCAACAATGGAAACTCTACAAAATACTTTAATGTAAGGACTCGTTTGAAAACACTGATGTGTTCGGTTGGGACTGAAAAAAATATAAAATGGCCTTTTTAAAATATATTATATGACTGACTTGGTAGATTTAGATAAACTTTGGTCAAATATTGGGAGAAAATGTAGATAAAGTGAACTATACACAATCTTACAATAATAGTAAGCGATTAAAGAATTGATAAATATTATAAGTGTTTTAGACCTATTTCTTTTGGGGTCTTTAACCTTTTATAAAAAGAAGAAACCTCTTAAAATCACTTTTATTGCATGGAAATACACATTTAAAAAAAACTTATATCTAAATAGTTACGTATAAAATCAACCATATTTTAGACAATATTTTTTATTAACATCATACATCAATTCTTCTACTCAATGTGTACAGTTCACTCGGTCTATTAAAAGAAAAACCAAATAGTTGAATTTTAACTAAAGAACTTATTGCTTTTTGTCAGTCAGTGTTGACCAAGTAAAATTGAATGGATGGAGCGTTCGTCTGAATCT
Organism: Philaenus spumarius; assembly: GCA_018207615.1. Classification (NCBI taxonomy): domain Eukaryota; kingdom Metazoa; phylum Arthropoda; class Insecta; order Hemiptera; family Aphrophoridae; genus Philaenus; species Philaenus spumarius. The sequence goes on from JAGFPH010001842.1 coordinate 22,705, forward strand.
AGACCATAATTATTTCCAGTTGTTGCTGACGGTAATACAATACACATATTACCGAAAAACATCGGTGAAATTATAAACCAATCAGACATTGAAACATGATATCCATTTGAAAATTGTACCAGCCTTGTAAAACTTCCAGTACATGTGAAGACAGATTGTCAAATTCTGATTTGGATAAAATATATCAGTTCTGAAGAAGCATTTACAACTTCTGTATCAGAGTATTCCCAAATGGTTAAAAAGCCATTTTATCTGTGGGCCTTGTAAGGAATAAGAAAACCAAAACTTTAAATGTTGTTAAAGCTGGAAACTTTTGTCTAAAAAAAAGTGAAATACCAATAAGAGTAATATTAAATTGAAACACATTTGCACATGTTTTATCTAAAAATGATAATTGACGGCAGTTTACCTTTTCTGAAAATACTATATTCATACAACTTGACACAACATTTATGAAGACAATTCCACAATTTTTTAAATAATCGTTAATGTAAAAAAAAAACACAAAAAATAGGATTTAGATGTATCTAAAAGTCTATACAGACACCAGATAGGTGTTTCTAGTCAGAAAGGAATAATCACAATACAAACGAGGTATGTTATCAAGCCAGGCCTGTTTTTCATTTGCGCCTTAAATATTTTATAACAAACAGATGGCCCTAGTGCAGAAGGTTTAGCTGTTTGCAGCAATAACTTACTCATTTGGAGGTCATTGTATATTTTAATCCATTTGCAATTTATCCATGAAGTATAAAATTTCATTAGTAAACGTATAAAAAAAAAGATTAATCCAAAGACAAAATTCACTAACAATTTGTTAAATTTATTGGCAGATTATGAGGAAGAAAATGTTTATTAAATAAATTGAGAAAATATATATGTAAATTGATGAAGGTTTTCACTTAGTATCACAATAATAATTGTCTTTGATTTTTCCTAATGTTACACAATACATGACTTATGAAATTTCGGATGAAGCTGGGTGCCAAAGATGTTAACCAACACAAAAGTAGAAAAGTTTGCTGCAGTAATACTAAAAAGAAGTAGGCGATTAATAATTTGATCACATTGTTAAGGGAGATGAAATCAGGATTGGAACATCGAAACGAAACAATAGTCGATGTAATGGTAGCATTTCATCACCTCAGGTCTAAAGAAGAATAAACAAGAACATTTAGTTAAAAAAACTCTCATGCATACTACTGTTCTTTGGAACAAAAGGGACGTCTTGCTTGTTCAATTCTGAGTTCACGCAATTGTATGCTCAACATATCTTAGAAGGATATTGTGCCATAGGATTTTATTTTTTCATAAAGATATGTGGCAAATCCCACAGGAAGTGAATGGTAAGAATTGTGTTGAGGAATCTTTCAACAAATACTGATTTAGCTCCTAGTTTCTCTTTCTTCATCTTAAACTCTAGAGCTTGCAACGCAGATGTTTGACAATGATTGTGAATTAAAAAATAGTGTTAAGTTGCAGGAGGTAGAACTTTATGGAAGAAAGAATTAAAAAGCTGGTGAATCACTATGAAAAATGTGTTGAAGTCAAACTAGCACAACTATGCAGAAAAATAGGTAAATAATTGAAATTTTAACTTTTAACAATGGAGTGTTTCTATATTTGCTTTATACTTCATAGTTAGACCATACTTAAAAACATGATTTGTATTATCATAAAGGAACCTTTAAAAAATAAAACATTTATTGGTTGATCTTTCAAATGAGATATGGTTAGTCAAAAGTAAAATATTCGGGAAATGTATTTAAGTATGATGTTATTCTTATGGGGTATAAATCCAACATGTCTGAGATTCAAAAGATCCTCATTACAATTATTTGTTTGGTTCTCTCTACATACAACAAATATTTTTTTAAACTCATAAAATTTTAACTTCGGTATTTGATGTTATTCACTTTTCGTATCAAAGCACTCGGCCCTCGGGAGGTGATCAGAATTTGACAGCCTAAAAACACTCTGTGAACTTTTGTACAGGATACAGTTAAAATATACAACGATGTATAACAATACAAAATATCCAGTACATCTTACTATACAGTACTACTAAAACAAATTCATGAACAACTAACAAATTGTACATTGAACGTTACGGATTTTTAAACATCAATTTCGAGAATTTTTCCACCGCACTTTTTTTTATTGCAAAACAAACGATTCCTTTTTACATTCTCAGCAGTATATCCAACTAGGCCTTTTTGTAAAACGTCTTAAAAAAACTATGACAATAATAAAAAAAAAACAAACATGCTGTTTGGAAAACTAATACATACATATTGAACACAGTTTTTCATACATGGAAAGCAGTTTTAACAGTAAGAAATATTCACAACGGTCTATTCCATGATTAGGGTAGAATAGAACAAATACAAAACCTTAAGCAAGGCTGGGAATACATTACTAACTGTAGAAAGAAATCAAACGATAAGGTTTATACTGTCGTATAGAAATGATGACACTGTTATTATATTAACAGTCGTGAATTTCAAAGTGTCATAGATATGCAATGATTTCACATAACCGTATCACAAAACTCAATTTTAACCCTTGGTTTACAAGATTTATACTTTTACTTACATCCGTCATGTAAAGCAGACTGGTTTCAAAATCTCTAGACAATAGTATAAACCAAACTTTAGTTATTGCCAGAAGTAAACGTATACCACCACTATGATCTTTGTCCTTAGAAAATATTTGTTAGATAGCCAAAATGAGAGAAATTTACTTATGTCAACTTTTAAGTGAAGAATAAACAATGAAATGACATATATAAATTTCAATATGGTTTGTTGATGGATTAACCAACCAAAATACACATTTCTGGATTTGTAGTTTCTTGCCCTTATTAACGATATAGCTTTCTCACTTGCAAGATTTATTTTAAAGGACTGTTTTTGGGGAAAAGCGTGAACTTTGTTGCTTTGCATTTTGTCCCATTTTTTCATTTTAATTCTTCTGAAACTTTTTTACCCTTTGGACATTCCTTTTAGAAAGGACACCTTAAACACAAATGACAAATTGTGCTAAAACCTTATGAAGTCATGGCAAATTAAATCACATGAGAAAGCTTAATACAAAAGCTATACACGTAAATAGTTTTCTCATTCAGTTTAACTTTACGGCAGCTAATTTTGACAATTTAAAATCACTTTTTTAGGATTAAAACTAACATTCATAGGATTCTAAAATCGTTAAAATTTTAATAAAAAAGGCTAATCTGCCATTAAGAATCATTTAAAAAAAATCTGATTTTAAATTTGAAGAAAAATTGCATAATTGAGTTAGTTTGCACAAAATATTGGTAAAATTTATTTATAGGCACAAAAATTAAGATCATAAAAATCCGATACGACTTCAAAATGTTTAAAGTGATATCTTTAGCCTAGAGAATTCGATTTAGATTCGGGCAGGGAAAAATAAGATTTTTGAACAAAACAAAATCAGCCATTTCCATACGAACAACATAATCCAAAACAATTACAGGACAAAAATGAAACAAAATACACAAAAATTCTGTTTTATTATAAATTAACATAATTATTCAAATTTAAGATCTATTCTGTATATTCAACTTTAAAAATATTTCATATGGATTTTCTTTAGAACTGTCCGATGAGAGTTACAAAAAACTTAGACCATATCTTCAGTCTTCACTTAGCTTACGGTGTTTTTGCCCGACCAAACACCGAGTGAAATGATAAATTTGTAATACATAGAGTGGAAGGAAAGTATACTTCTTGTGCGTTTCACACAGCTGCATGTTAGTGAAATACCACTGACCTTTTATTCCTTTGTCAATATCTATCTAGTGACTTTGTTGTATTTTTAAGCACATCTTTATGTGATGATAAAGCGTATAAAATACAGAAGACTTGTGACAATCCGGCCCAAGTTTAAGTAAAGAAATACATAATTAAATCATTTACATTTTGAATTAGTCAACGTAAAGATTTTTTTAGCAAGAATAAATATTAATGTTTTTAAAATTTTGTTTTCTTGAATTGATGTAATCCTATTGTACTTTGTTAAACTGTAATGTTTCTTATTTCTGACTTTACAAATTAAATTTTATAGTAAAATTAGTTTTCCACACCTGCAATACAAATATACATCAAACATACAACTCTGGTGTATCCACCAGCTTTTTGGCTCTTCATTCCTACCAGCCACCGGATTAAGCCGGATAGTTTCAAGTTTACTGCATATTAAGTTTTTATACACATATATGGTAAATTTGTATAATCGTGGATAGTGCTCTACAAGAATAGTTTGCTGGTAAAAGTTTTATGTCCATACATAATTACTCTTGGCAATAACTATAAAGAAATCTGTTACAAAACAACTATTTTTGATTTGTTTGTAAAATACTCATTTTCACAAGTTGAACAAAACAGTTTTTTTTTATACAATAGCAAAGAATATATTAATGATTAAAATAATTTCACTTAACAAAAGAGTAATACAAAATACGTGTATAGCTCCTTATAATACAATTTATAACGATTTCACATTTAGATTTGAGATCTGGATATTCCTGCTTAATTCCAGTGTCAAAATAACTTAACCTAAAAACTCTACAGCTAATATATAAATAAAACAAAAAATTAATATATCCTATATTTACAATGACAATATTTTTTCCTTAATATCAAACATGAAACATTGTAAAATTAATCCATTCAATTTTACTCTTCATACGGCCGACATCGTTTTCGTTAACGATTACAACAAACATAAAGTGAGCGATGGACTTTTGACAAGCGACCCACTTTTTACAATTTTTTTTGTACAATTCACACAATACCTCCGAAATGACCGCAGGCAAGCTTTGTTTGTCGTCGTTGGGTCGAATTTGATATTTGACTAGTAACAAACGTGAAAAAGTTTTGTATGATCTGTAAGATTTATTCCAGAGATTTTTAATTTCATTTTATGGTTCGAGATATTGTTTGTTTACGAACAAAATTATTTTGCGTCAAATTTCGTTTTTGTATAATTAACCCTTTGCAGTCTCACGGTAAGTATAACTCAAAAACAACAAAAATAAAATTCTTTTTTAATTTTAGATTTAACATTTTCTTTGCTTATGTTTTTAGTATTATTCTATTCAACCATATATATAAGACTGTGGCAACAGAATACATACCATTTTATCGGCTGTTGTTGATTGTAAACATGGCAAATTTGAATGAAGAAGTTATTGAATGAAAAATGAATTTATGATGAATCAGTGATATTAGTAACTCTGATGAAATCAAACCAGATTTTCTTCCGAGACATATTTTTGCTAAATGAATGTTGATATTCTTATACTAATCTTATTTATAAATATAGACTCACTACTTTTCTTTAAACTAATTAAATCTATAATATTCAAACAAAATGTTTCATAATCAGCAGAACTGATTAAATGATTCTTATATATTGCAACTTATCACCAATAGACCAAAACTCATTTCTCCCTGGCTCGGAGAAGCAACCGGGCATATTTTTATGAGACTTCAAAGGGTTCCTGACAAGAATATAATCTAAAATACTACAATTAAAAATTACTGCTATATTTGAGTTTATCTTGACTGCAGAAAAATTATGAAAATGTTATCAGTCTACCACGGTGGTAGACTTTAAACTTTCAAAATACCTTTTGCTTTAGCTATTCTACTAAACCGTTCATTTCAGAAATTCTCTTCTCTAGAAGGGGTGCAGGGAGCTTAAAATGTTTATTTTCAACTGTAAGGGAGGACATTTTTTGAAAACCTACAAAAAGTCGAATAACTGAATCGAAAAGTAATTACAAAGATCTCAAGTGTCTATCACAGTTATCAAATCAGTCAGGAAATGATGGATTTAATTTCCACAGTGTATGTAAAAAATGCTTAAGTAGCCCTTGAAGTAGCTATCGGTCGGGATTTGTTTGACCGAACAAACGGGAGCCGTTAGAACCAACGTGAACACCCAAAGCTTGCTCGCGACATCACTGTTTCACTATACACAGCCACTTCACTGCCACTACTGTCAGTCTAGCACTACGACCATCTCGTCCAAGCCTTTAGCTGTTAACTTTCGCCACGGTTTCCTCGCTGCTCGTCGCAATTCTATTCCAGTAAGCTGCCGTCTTAATTTTCTGAAACATACATTAGTACGTTATGAATGTTCAAAAAGAGTTTTTCACATACTGGTTAAGGTTTGCTTGGACCAATTTCTAGGCTTCAGATTAGTTCTAAAACTAAAAGGCAACTTAATAAATTTAAAAAATTGTCTTTCTGGGCCATGTAATACAAAATGCTTGCGTCTACAAAATCTCAAGTTTTTCATCTTCTCAATAATGGAAAACGTTGGATTTGAAAACAAAGCGCAGCTAAACAGTTGCAGCAGCAAAAGGTGAAGTCGTGTACAATGTAGTGTGTCAATAAAAAATGATAAAGTGCACATCATATCCTCAGTATTTAATTAATAGGCCAGTTGGTAGAGGTAATTTTACACCAAACGTTCCAGTAATTTACAATACGGCTGATTTTTTTTTTTATAAGTACATTCAAGTATGTAGATTAACATAAAAGAAGTTTACCAGTCTATCGATTTCCCAAAGTCGAAAAAAAAATCGATTATCATTTTTTTTCGATTATCCTTAATATTTTGAGCTGGGATGAAGATAGAGAAAAATAAAAAATACCACCGTGTGGGGGAGGTGTTTTTCAACAAAAAAGGTCATATGTATTTATTTCGTCCAAGCGATGGTTTGTCTGGAAAAAATTTGAAAATGCAGGTATGTATTTTGCAGCAGGGGAAATCACTAAAAGGGGACATCTTATTCATATATGAAGTGTTGGCTCATTCTAAATTGGCCAAATTTTAATATATCGAATTGAAACTTGACGTAGGAGTTAAAATATATATTTTAAACATTTATGCTGAGTCTCAGCTTGTTTTCTTGAAAATGACCTGATCTAGGAGTCGATTTCGATTATCGATTTTAGGAGTACCAGACCCTCGAACTAATTTCAATCTATTCCAGTTTCGTCAATTTTTGGAATATCAACACCAAATTTGTTTTACAAGTTGAGTACACCAGTATAAATATTCTTAGTAAGTATGAACGATTTTTTTGTTGTTATTTTTAAAAATGAGGCTCTTGAAAAAAGTTTTCTGTTTTACCTATCTTGTTTTAACTATAACACTTTTGGATTCAACGACTCCATTTTCGACATTTTTGAACATATCGATTTAAAAATTGGTACAGAAGTTACAAATACAATTGTTTTTTGCTATACTTATTTTAAAAACTATAATTTCAAAAATGACTAATCTGCAGCTGATCAACTCAAACGTTTTGATGAAAAATCTAAAAAGGTCTAAAATTATACTTTTTTAATTTACATGTGCTTTTAGAAGTAAATAATGAAAAAGGTTTATACTCCTTGAACTTGTTTGAATATATATATTTAACTTGTAAAGAAACTTTCAGGTTGATATTTTGAAAATTCTCTAAACTGGAGCCGATTAAAATTAGTTCGTGGGTCCAGTACTCCTAAAATCGAGAAACCCATTGATGAGTCAAGTGGCTCTAGATCGGGTAATTTTCAAGATAACAAGCTGAGACTCAGCATAAATGTTTAAAATATATATTTTAACTCCTATGTCAAGTTTCAATTCGATATATTAAAATTCGGCCAATTTAGAATGACCCAACGCTTCATATATGAATAAGATGTCCCCTTTTAGTGATTTCCCCTGCTGCAAAATACATACCTGCATTATCGAATTTTTCCAGACAAACTATTGCTCGGAGGAAATAAATACATATGACCTTTTTTATTGAAAAATACCTGCCCTACACGGTGGTATTTTTTATTTTTCTCTATCTTCATCATAGCTCGAAATATTAAGGATAATCGAAAAAAAATGATAATCGATTTTTTTTCGACTTTGGGAAATCGATAGACTGGTAAACTTTTTTTATGTTAATGAACATACTTTAAGGTACTTATAAAAAAAAAATCAGCCATATTGCAAATTACTGGTAGTTTTAACCTATACCGACTGGGCTATAAGTAGAATACAATATTTTTGTAGACAGAGATCAATTAATAGAAATATTATATTTGTTAAGGAACTTTCAAAAACAGAACACTGAATTTCAAAGCTTTCTTAAATTAAAATGAAGAGTACTAAAACAAAACTCTCATAATTTAATCTTTTTGAATATATTTACATTAACTATTTAATTTCAATATTAAATTTACTATTTTCAAAATGAATAGCCTCTTACCTTAACAATGCCAGCTCGAGTGCCCCCTCCCCCCCGAGATATTTGAAAACATTAAACCAAATTGGATGTGATATTGAACTTGAAAAGTACTATTAAGAAAACTTAACTAAAGAAATTAGTTTGTTTCAGATAATAATTGCAATATTGCTTTTTATAACTTAAATTTCTTTCAATTAATAAAATACTAACTTGTTTATTTCAAAACTTGTATTGACCTTATTTATCCATGTTAATGTGTAAATGTTTATTTATTGTAAAATATTTTGTGAATTCTAATTATTGGAATATATTGGCTTAGTATGCTTTAAAACTGTTAAATTCATTGGAATACCTATACAACTGTGACACAGACAAACAAGTAATGATATCAGTGTTAGATTTTTTGTACGTGTACAGTAACGGATCCACAAAAACAGCTAAAAACAGTGTGCAACTGATAATACAACTCTTGCTTAACCCTCCAAGATCTGACTATAATATTCTTCAGTGCTAGGCATTTTTAAGGCGGCGTGCATGTATATTTAAAAAATGTATAAAATTCTTACTAGAAGTAAAAATAGAGTTAAAAAAGCATGACGTATTATTATAATCAGAAAAGCATGAATTTCGTATTTAATCTTAATATAATTGTCGTTCTTTTAATCCTAGATTCTCAAAGCTGTTTGTTTTGCACAATTTGAAAATTTAAAATTAACTTTTCAGATATCCACCCACTAAAAATAATTTCAAAATGTCACTGTAATAATCCAAGATATACAAAAGTTGCACAATTTCATGCTGATCAAAAAAATTTAAAACTTTAACACTCTACTCTTCCGAACAAATTATTGTGTTTCATTACAAGAAACAAAGACGTCTAGCACAGATACAGATGTGTGCACTGAAACAGCTGACTTTACAATGCTACCAAAATTACATTTCTTAAAGTATTGATTTTAAACTTTATACTATACTGTAGTAATCGATTTCTGACAAAACCATATAAGAAACACTCAGATTGAATGAAAAATGACGACTTGAGGCCCGTTTTAGGAAACTTCTGTAGCACTACAGACTGATTTATAATGATCACACATGCGACTTTAAGCGCTTGGAGGGTCAATACTTACTTGGTAGCATCTGTAGACCTGAAGTAGACGTCATCGGGGGCATCCATCCACGAGATCACCTGTTTCCTCCCTGTACGAGACATAGAAGCTACTCTGGCTTTCCCATTAAGATGGTTGATGACAGTACGAGGGCCTATTGGTCCCCCTACCAAGCTACTGCTGATATCCTTCAGTCGTTTAGCTGGCGGCATTCCGGTAACTACCATACCTGCACAACCAAAAATTAAAGAATAAGGATGTAAAAATATTTTTATTTGTAAGTTTTTCTTTTTTTAATTTCCCATCTAGCGAAAAAGGATTTTTCTCAATTCAGGTTAAAATAAAACTTAATTAAACATAAGACTTACCAGAGATATTACTTTACACTCTATTTACATTGTTGTGCACATGCTAAGTAAAGACTACTAACAATTTTAAATGGTGAATGTTTAATTAAAATCATGATACCAGAAGCAGATATTTTCATAATTTTTGTCCAATCTAAAGAAAATAACGAGGATGATCTTGGTCAAAGTAGAGAACTATAATTGAAAAAGAGTCAATTTACACCCGTTGGATTTTGAAACACAACAGCTCTATTTTAATTATTTTAAAACTATAAATATAAATATTGAGCTTGACTTGTGAGAAGATATACATTTAATAAAATAAACTTTGAAAACAAAATCTCACAACTAATACGTTTATTAACTCAAACGCGTTTGAACGACAAAGTCACCACCTTCAGTTAGTTATAGTTTGACTATTGTAGCTTGTGCATCACTGAAGGTGGCAACTTTGTCGTTGAAACGTATTTGAGTTAATAAACGTATTAGTTGTGATATTTTATGTTCAAAGTTTATTTTATCAAGATTTTGAAACTGTTTTAACATTTGCAACTACCTCTTTTAAATGACACTTCATTTTGATATCTTAAAAATTGAGAAAGTTATAGACTCATGTACAGGAGGATCTCGACTTAAATAACTTTATTGTACACATAATATTGTAGGATGGATTTGTTTGCCCTTTTAAACAATATATAACATTAATATTTAGCTTTCTTACTTTCAATTATTGAAGGGTTTTAAAAAAATGATGAACTTTTATTCCTGGTATTTTGAGATGCAATCGTCTAGTTTTAATTCCATTTAAACTAGAATACAGACTCTCAAACGTGTTTCAATGACAATGTCGTCATCTTTAGTAATACACAAGCTACAATAATCAAACTATAACAATGACATAGTTTATAACTATAGCATAATACTTTATTATTGCTTCTCCATCACTGAAGATGATGGCATTGTGATTGAAAAACACTCTTCTGAAATAAACATATCAGTTATGAGATTCTGTGTTCTAATTTTATTCTATCCAGTATATTTTTTCATAAGTCAAACTCAATATTTACTTATATTCACTTTTAACTGAATAAACATGTTTCTCTCAAACGACTCCTCCCTTATTTTGATTATTAAAAACTGAAAATATGAAAAACAAAATGCAATTGCAAAATAAAAAAAAAATTGACATGACTTTGCGCTCCAAACTTATTTTACCTATGGATGGAAGGATGAATATTTCATCAAAAATTTCTTTTTTTTGGTAAATTGTACTTATTTATACATTTGTATGCAGTTTTATCAAATGTGTTTAATGTTATAGACGGTACCCTCAAAATATTACATCGGTGTAAAGAGGGAAAGTTGATGAACGCGCTAGAACATTCGAAATATACAGGAACTATAGAATAGATAGTAGCAATTATTAGACAAAAAACTAAACTTAAAATCTAACACGTTATACAACATGGTATTGACACAGGTTGACAACCCATCATCCCTTCCCGTTGATTAACTTGCATACTATCAGTACGCACGGGAACATCATTGAATGTATTAGACTCATGAGTCAATAGGTTTAAGCAATACAGGCGTGTATTTTTTGTTTTATTATGTAAGTGTTGTATAATTATGTGTAACTGTTTTGAGTAAATGACAAAGGAAAACCTGATAATAAACTTGAAAATGGCTGAATAGCCGAAACGGCCGTCGTTTGGCGACGAAAACGGAATATTGAAGACGGTAAGTCTTATATCTAATAAAGAATGTTATAAGTATTACAACAAAACAAAAAACAGGTGAAAAGTATTATAATATTGCTCCATCTCTTGAGATATTGACTTTCTTAGTGCAGTTACATTCTGCCAAATATATTTTATTGGTATTATAAACACACTTACCATCATCCCAATCCATATCTGCTTGAAACATAAAACATACGTCATATGAATTACAAATATTTTCTATACTGTGAGTAGCCAGAGAGAAGTTTAGAACCATAAAAACCTAACCAATCATGAAAAACTGCCAACATTAAAAATATGTTACATTTTTTACTTTGTTGTCCCTCTGATTTTATTAAAAAAAGAAAAATTTGAGTTTTTCTAGACTTTTGTTTTAAAGAAAAAGTTAAAGCATATACTTTCAAATCATCATTTTTGATTCTCATTTCTTCTGAATACTTTGGTTTGGGTATTTTGACTGTTGATGCTAACAAACATAATACATATGTTTCTTCTCAATCCAGTCCAGGTTATGCGGAGATGCGGGTAAGAGGGCTGACTTGGTACTGTACTATTATTCTTGGAAAGATTTTTTTTGTTACAAAGCAAGCTCAATTACAGTCGATTCTCGATATAACTGATCTTGGCAGTATGAACTTTTAATGTAGCAGATTAGATTCAGACTAGCTTTGCAGCTAACCTCTCTTGCTGCTCTCTATAGAAAAACAATGTTATCGCGGTAATATCGCTAGCAGCATTCTCAATAGTTTACCGTGGAGTA
>JAGFPH010001842.1:34938-88408 GCA_018207615.1 Philaenus spumarius
GAATATATGCTTTATCCAAAAATGAAATTTGATTTTAACAAATTGTACAGAATAAATCATAGATTTTATAAATATATTTCACATTGTTTCACTAAATTACAACAAGTAAAACAAACCTCTTGCTAGCGCTAGGCATACAAAACCAGACGCATTGTCCCATGCTTGAAATAACCTAGTCTGAGCATGAATTAGGATTTAGACTATGTTAGTCCCGAAAAGATTGATTAATTACTGTATGTATCTTGAAAATGGGAAAACAAAACTACTGTATTTTTAAATAAAAAGAGCCTTTAATTAACTAAATGAAAAGGTATCACTTTTACGTGTTAAGCGAATGTACATAATGAATGTCATTGCTTGCTGAACATCTCGATCAAAGTAAACTGTTTGACTGTATTCATCCGTTTGACTACTGGAGTTCGGATAGTTGGAGTTTTACTGTAGACAGAATTAGGACAAAATTATCTTATTGCATTTTGGCAATTACCATGCTTATGGTAAGGAATAAGTAAATATCAGTTAAAGACTACCTATTGAGATTCATTCCAACTCCAGACTTTATGTAAAGGAAATCTAGAAAAATACAGCGTAGCCACACATACATCCAGGAGGGCAGCCAAACATTTATATACTTCCTTCTTTTTACACCATTTTGCTGATCGCCTTATGCTTTCTACCCGCTAAGTGTTTGCCCAGATTCCGGATCAAAAAATTATATTTGTGATTAACTGTAAAATAAGCCAATCCCACCTTTTCAAGTTCAACAGAATTATAGCCCAATCAGACAAAATAGTGCTATCTGGTTCAATAATTTTCTAGATCTGCCTTGAGAGTTTTTGCAATTTTTCAAATACTTTCACTCAAGACAATTAATCACAAAAAGCTGGAGCATTAATTTAAATGTTCAAGCAATGGGCTATATTACAATAGTTTAAATAAAAATAAGAAAAACTATTACTGAAAATCATTTGCTGACAATTCCAAGCACTAGGCCTAGTTAGTTTTTCTAGCAACAACTTAAAATAAAAGAAATAAAATGCAGTAAATTACCTAAAATCAAAACAATATCAGAGATAAAAACAATAAAATGGATATTTAAAAAAATAATTACATGAAATATAATATTTTATGTACTTTCTTTATGTGGCTTGTCGTCTACAAACTGATATCCATCTATCTAAAATACTAGTACTTAAGCTAATTTGTGTATAATTGTTATTAGGTTTATATAGTGAAAAAGATTTTCACTTTTCTTTTTATATTTTATAATTTTTGTACGTGTAAACATAAATTTTAACTAATAGCAAAAAAATTCAAATGTTAATTTAAAACTACTGTTAAATAAACTTACTAGTTAGGAATGTACACTTGTTTTAATTTGGATTCAGCCTCGACCGCTTTCACCCTCTTCTGTTGTACGTATCGGTCCGTTGTCTTCCACATGTAATAATATTCTATTATGTTCTTTAACGTTTTCCATGGAAGCTGCAAATAGACAAAATTTTCAGTAAACTATTGACAACTAGGTTCTGTTTCCTCTATGAAATTCGCTGTTCTGCATCCATTCTTTTCAATTCAGCATATAATAAGTAGCTTCTATTATTAGGATAAATTAATCAGTAAAGAACAAACTACATATAACGATAAACATAATGTATACAACACAAAAACAAATTAGAAAAAATAATACAAAATTCAGTCATATAATAACGCAACGAAAGTATAAGATAATTTAAATATGCAAGATATATTATGAACAGCAAAATAAAAAGGAGTGAACTTGCTCCAATGGAACTCAAAGAGTCAAGTTTATTTATATTTATTATGTCATAAATGTTAAATTTAATTTTAAACAAATCTGACTGAAATGAAACTGAATAATAGTTTAACTGTGGTGCATGCTTATGTAGATTAGAAGATGTCATTTAAAACAAAATAGTAGACAAAACCCTATCCATCTATTTCTGTTTAATCATAGCATATTTAATTTTTACAAATTAATGATTTTCTTGAAAACCTTGGGAAGGGTTCTTTATTTCAGCGGTTCCCAAATCGTGGTACACAGGAACGTTGCCAGTGGCAGGCGAACGTAATTAGGTTAAGAGAGACAATGCACAGTAGCGCGAAGGCGAGCGAGCAGCGATAGGGTAGAGATGGGTCATTCGGGAGTGAACGAATCTAAAAGAACGAATCGTTGGACTAAACGAATGATTCAGTCGTTCACATAAAAGGAACAGTCGGTCTCGGTCACATCATGCAATTCCCTTTCTCTTTCTCCGCCCCTATTCATCCCCACTCCCAAGCTCTCACCTCACCCAACTGTTATACTTCCTTGGCGCCGCGTTTTCTTCCAGTTACCAGTCTACGTAGTTAAAGCGTTGTTGTTTTGTGTGGTTTGTGATTTTATTTCTCAGTCAGTGTGAATTAAACCAAGTACAATATTATTAAAGTGTTAATTGACGGATAGAAATGGATACATGGTTAGTACTATTTACGAGTGTTAGTTCTGAAAAGCAAAGGACATTGTCGCAGGAAAAAGAAAAGCCTGTCACCGTAGTCTCAGATGTCGAGTAACCAAGCTGTTTCTCCACTTACACGCCATTACTTCAAACAAGAAATCAGCAAAACGTAAATATGTTGACAAATATTTATCGTTTGGTTTTACTTTTATTGGAAATGTCAGTGAGCCTGTTCCACATTGTTTTGAAACTTTGACAAACCACTCGATAATAAAACCATCTCTTTTAATGCAACATTTTAACCCTAAGCATTCTAATCTCAAAAACAAGTCGATAGAATTTTTTAAATGGAAGGAGTCGGAGTTAAAAGTAAACAAAGGAGTAATCATAACATTTATGGGGTTGGACACTAGGGCTGTTGAAGCTTCATGCGACAAATTCTAAGGTTAGTCTTAGAATTGCACAAGAACTAAAACCTCATACAATTGGAGAGACTTTAATTTTACCTGCAGCTAAGGACATTATGTCCACAATTATAGGAGAGAAATAGGGAAAACAGTTTAATACAGTTTCAAGAAGAATATCTGACATGACTTCAAATGTAAAAGACATTTTTTTATTTAATAAAGTGAACAAAAGCAAATACTTTGCAATTCAAGTACACGAAACTACGGATTAATATGATCAGATTTTGTGTTATTTTTTTTATGAAGACGAAAATAAAGTTAGTGCTTTCATACATGGTTTTTGAAATACAGTTTTTGTTCTTTATCACATTTATTTTCATTCTTGTGTAACAAATATTTATTTTGGCTTTAATAATAAGCTTACTTTTGCTTTCAAAAAGAGATGGTTGGGAGAAGAATGTAACATTTTACTTCTAATAAAAAGTAGTCTTTGGTGTTGATTTGAACTTAATGATAAGCTAAAAAGAGCTTGAAAAAATTACAGATTTAAATGCAGAGAATATTATTAATTACACTGACTTATAATAATACTTGTTATTTTTTGAAAACTATACAAATAAAAACTTTAACATGTTTTTCAAGTAATTAGTTCCAACAATTTAAATTGTTTTTAGCTATTTAATTGGCTACATTTTGTTTTAATAAATATTCTCAAATACTACAATGTCGCCAATGGCATATTTGTCATTATTTTTATACTAGTTGTACTTGAAAATACCATTTCAAATTAAGTTGCACGGCACCAAAAAAGTTTGGGAACCGGTGCTTTATTTTGTATATGGATGAAGCGCTACGCAGTCTACAACAGCTACTTATTTTATTAATATAAGACATACTTTTTAATATCAAGTTATTCTCTACAACAGCTTAACATCACATTTTATCAAACTTTATATAAATTCTAGCTGTAGGAAATATTATAATGACTATTATGTGTGCTACTTACAAAATCTTGCCTAATGTCGTTAAAGTCTTTCCCATACTTCTCCAATGCTTCCTCGAATAGATTAGCTTCCGACGCTGACCATTCTTCCATTTCATCACGACATAGCACGGGGCCTGTCGAAGGTACTAGTGAACTGATAGCTTCTGCTAGGTCGTAAGTGTGCGAGTGTAGCGTATCCATTGCATGGAACTGAAACCAACAAACAGTGTGAGCGAATTTCTTTAACAAATATAATACAGCAGGATTTGATTTTATCCAGAATTAGCAGTTCATTGTAGTGTTAAAATAATATACTGTACATACAAGGTGATTCACGAGAAGTTGGCACAACTTCATGAGATGATAGGGGACCTAAAAAAAAAACCAAAATGCTTCATACGAACATAGGTCCGGAAAAGCTTTGTTTTCCAGATACCCGCCATTTTGTTTTTTAACCAAAATAATTCAAATCTAGAAAAATATTTGACCAATTGAATACAAACTTGGCATGAAGTTTAAACTAACATTGATCTGTTTTAATAAAAATAAGTTGTTTGTAATACTTGGCTTTTTCAACCCGGCATCCTAATCCAACACAACAATATTGTGATTACGTATGCTATTATTATATTTAACTTAACTATTATCCTTCATCCGATTGTTTTGACAATTACACCATCCGATAGGGAAATATAAGATCTAAAAAAAAATGTGTCTTGATATTTATTGTTAAAATGTACGGTTTTTTGGGTAATTTAGTTTTTAAATTTTCAAACAGTCGCCATTTTGAAACGCACGATTAGATATAATCACTTAATTTTATTAAAACGGATCATTGTTAGGTTAAACTTCATGCCAAGGTTGAACTCAATCAGGCAAACATTTCTCTAGATATGAATTATTTTGTAAAAAATAACAAAATAGCGGATATCTGGAAAACAAAGCTTTTCCGGATCTATGTTCGTATGAACAATTTTGCTTTTTTTTATTTCCCTTTTCATCTCCTGAAGTTGTGCCAACCTCTAGCGAAACACCCTGTATATAAACAACAAAATACTCCATTCATTATAAAAAAACAATAACAAAAAACATAAGTAAAATTTCAAAATATTAAATTTTTTTGTCAACATAGGTGGCAGTTCCATGAATTTTCTACTAGAAAATTAAAAAGGTATTTCTTTAAATATCCTTTTGTTGTTTTTTTCTCTGATATTATTTTTATTTAATTTAGAAGATTTGTAGAATTATATATTGATGACGATTTAGCAGTTAAAACAAGCCTATGTTTTGGTATGATTAGACTCTCAGTTTTCATTATGTCATATCTATATAGATTATTTTACTGTCTGTGTGAAATTTAGAATAACATTCAAAACATAAATTGAAGAAAAATTCAAATATCCACTTTTTTGAAAATAGGCAAGAGTTTCTCGACTTCTTACAAAATATAGCTTGCTTACTTTTGAATTTTTTAAACATTTCCTAATATAGCAATACCAAGTTGAACATGACAGTAAAACTCACCATAACGTACCATTTTGAGAACTAGTAAATAGCAACAATTTAATAATTTGATTACAATATATTACATTGATGTGTTTAATTTTATAACAGTGCATTTATTTTACTACTACAATTTATTTAGGACTGTTGTCAAATCTAGAAATTGAATATTTTGTACTTAATTTATTGTGAATTTATCTGCAAAGACATTTACATTGCTGCAATTTATTCCATTCTTTGCTGTTGATGAGATTTAATACGCATGTTTAATGAATTTACTACACTTATTAGACTTGGCTTTTACATAATATGTATTAATAGTAATACAAACTAAGCAAAACTAAAACAAATTTTCTTCAAGCTTATGAAACATTCCATAATTTCAATGTAAAAATATTAATTTAAAAGATGAAATATAAATAATCAAATATAAAAACTAACCATGACCTAATATGCAATTAGCAAACGTACAACAGCGAGCCAAGAGGCGAAATGAGAACTAACATAGCAAGCCTAAATAAGACCGACCACGAATGACATTTTAAATCAAATTAAGAACTTCTTGTGGCTAATAAAATGTATAATAATTACATTCTAAATAACCCAATATATCCTTGGACATAAATAGATTTGCAGAAACATAGAAAACTTAGTCCAAATTTTCAATACACATTCGGCCTACTTTCTTTAATACAAAAATCTCGTATAAGGGAATAAATTTTTATTATAAACTAATATCTGATGGTCCCGGAAGAAATGAGCTTTCTAAAAACGTTCTATTCAATCGATATAACCACATAAAGTAATAATATAACCAGACGAAGAAAACAAGGCAATTTTACATATTTCAACTGGGACATCACGTTATAGGCGATCAAGATATAGCCTAGCAATATGATTGGTTTAAAATATCCCGTGGATTTATTTTATTATTTAAATGTGTAGGCTTCTAGAACATCTGTTTTCTTTTTACAAAAGCGTTATTTCCAATTTCAACGTTGTAAATAAGTAGTTCATAATATATTTTGGTCATTCATATTGTTATATATGTCTAAGTAAAACCAATATGAAAATTATAAATATTGAAATCTAAACGTTTATATTTAAGCAAAGAAATATGGTGCAGTAAAGTAAATAAATTCAGCATTTTCAAAAGAAAAGTCTACGTTTTCAACAAAGGAAAAATGGCATTATTCATTATTACGACCCAGGGATCAGGCGAGGGCAGATTACAGATGTACCTCTGTTCTATCAAAAAAATATTAACCCAGATTGACCATAACTAATCCCAGAATTCTACAGAAACATGATATTAAAAACCTCAGTGACAACATTAAGAAGTTTAAAGGGCGATGGACATATAACCAGCAAATAAACAATCCAACATTTTGGTGAGATCTAACCTTTTTGTACATTACATTTTGTTAAGATACTATCAAACGTCAAAGTTTTTTCAATTTTATAGAAATACAATAATTTTATTTCGAGGTGTTACTCATTCACAATTTTACGTTGAAAATAATTTCTTTTTTAATTTAACTTTGTATATAGATGTAAGATATGTATTTTAAATGTGTATTACATGTTGGTATATTATTGTTAGTTTTGCTATTTTTGGATGAAACCGGCACGTTACCCCAACCCCGAGATTAATAACTCTATAATTATTGTAAATGAGCTCATATTTCCATAGAACTTTATTATTATTAGAGAGTAAATAAATGTTGTACATACAACAAAACACATTTATTTTTGTTTCTGCCTATTAAATTATAGGCGAGTTTGCATTTTATATTTTAATTGTTTGGAAATACAGTGGAACTTGGTTATAACAGCATCGGCTGTAATGTCAACTCGGGTTTAACGTCACATTTTATACAGACCGGCCAAAATTGAACATTTTATGTTGTACGAAAACCCGTTTATATCGTCAACAAATATCGCGGCGCTAGGCTATAGCGTCCAAAATTTTGCGATTCTTAGGTTGCAAAAGTGGTAGTGTGCTTGTATTATGTTCCAAAGTTCATAGAAACAATGTGTAGAAACAACAAAAGCAAAAACAGGTCACAAGCCGGACGTTGAGCTAGTGACAGGATGAAACTCTTTTGTGTAGTTGGTGTCTCGAGGATGCGGGGGCTGTCCCGCATACCTGGGTCTTATCCCTTCCTACCCCTACATTCTACAAGGTCAATGACTGTGACACAGGCACACTGTACTGTATTGTTTGTTTCATTAGTTACGGTAAATCATCTCTCACATCACTACCTACCTCCGTGTGAGCATCGCGTGTGTTGACAGTTGTTTTATACGTCGTTAGTTGTGTTTTGTTTGTGCAATGTCAAGTTGTGGTGTCAAACGGAAGGTGCTTCCTATCAAGGAAAAAGTGCGGTTGATCAGAGCGGTGGAAAGTGGAAGAAAAATCGCTGATGTGTGTCGTGAGTTTGGTCTGGTAAATTCTACAGTAGGTTCAATTTTAAAGAATAAAGACAAAATTTTAACCGCGTTTAAGGAAGACGGAGAAAACGTAAAAAAAATAAGAAAGTGCCAACATAGTGATGTGGATGAGGCGTTGCTTAAATGGTTTAAGCAATGCCGCCGCGCCAACATTCCTATTAGTGGACCAATTCTTAAAGAAAATGCGACTGAGTTTGGACAAATGTTCGGTTCTAATTTTACATGTTCAAACGGCTGACTTGATCATTTCAAAGCGAGACATTCAATCTCGTTTGCGAAGATTTGTGGCGAAGCAAAAAGTGTTGATCAGAACGTTACGAGTGAACGGGTACAGAAGACGTGGCCAACTCTAAGTGAAGGTTACAAAGACGAAGACATTTTCAACGGAGATGAAACCGGAATTTTCTTCAAGTTAACTCCGGACAAGACATTACAATTTAAAAACGAAAAGTGTGTTGGTGGAAAGCTTTCCAAGCAGAGAATAACGGCCTTCGTTTGTGGAAAAGGAACTGAAAAAAGAAAGCTTTTAGTGATCGGAAAGAGTTTGCGTCCTAGATGATTTAAAAATGTAAAAAAACTACCGGTGAATTACACTGCTAACAAAAAAGCGTGGATGACATCTGCCATATTTGAAGAAGAGTTAAGGAAGTGGGATCAACAGTTATCTTTAAAAAACAGAAAAATTCTTCTTCTAGTTGACAATTGTGCAGCACATCCGAAATTAAATTTAACCAACATAAATCTTGTTTTTTTCCCTGCCAACTGTACAAGTATTCTTCAGCCCATGGACCAAGGCGTCATAAGAAGTCTAAAGTGTCACTACCGGAAATTCTTGTTAAAAAAAATTATTCTTAGCATGGACACTGCACAGCCCGTGAACATCTCAATATTGGACGCCATAAGGTTCCTGGACAAGTCCTGGAATAATGTAACGCCGATAACCATTTCGAAGTGCTTTCGCAAAGCTCAATTGGGATCTACAGCTTCACTTGAAAATTATGACGAAGATGATGAACTGCCTCTTTCAACGTGGATTGCACAGTTTAATGTTGACCAGAGCAACTTTGGAAATGATATTGATTCATATGCTTCAGTGGATGATCAAGTAGAAACATTCCAAATGTTGAGTGATGCAGAGATCGTCGCAGATGTTCAGAAGAAGGATGCCGAAGATAGTCCTGATGAAGATGATGACCAGAGTGCAGAAGACTTCGTTTGTCCGTCTGTTCAAGAAGGAATGAAGGCTGCTGAGACTCTCTCCCGGTTCTTTAGCTTCAGGGAAACAACTGCTTCAACACTCAGTGCGCTTCAAGACGTTTGTTGCACAACGGAGAGAATTTATTTTTCTGAAAGGTCCGTTCAAAAGAAGATCACAGATTTTTTTTCGACAGTAAAGTAAGATTTTTATTATAAAATATTTAATTGTGAAAACGTATCATTTTTTTATTAATGTTTTTTTATTATACTATTCCAATGTACGAGTAGATTTCAATAAACAGTGTTGTTGTAGCAGAACATTTGCGTTTTTACTTTGTATTTTCACTCAGATTTAAGGCTGCTTTTTTTATAACGTCCTCGGATATAACGTTAAAAAACTTCCGGTCCCTTTGATGACGTTATAACCAAGTTCCACTGTACACTCTTTTTCATATTTTGTTCTAAAAGATTAAGTAATGGTAGGTCTATTGCTATTAAACATAAATGTTCCTATCCTATTTATTTGTTTGTTTTTATCGGACAATTATATTTTCACCAGAATTTATGATTTGGTTTAGTATCCTCTCGAAAAAGATTCATCAGGCTATTCCTACTCTAAATATGATTGTACTACGGAGTTAGAGAGCCTTGAGCCAGGATACAAAATTCATGCAAGTACTGTAGGACAATTCGTTTTGTTGTGAAACTTTTATTTTTTCTTGCATGGTTATTTATATTGTTTATCTACTACGTTTGACAGATCACAGCTGATGTCTAAAACTCATATTAAAAACAGTACAATGTAAGATTTTATATGTCATAAACTTTTTTCAACATCGATTAACAATACAACGTAGTTATGGTTTAACATTAGGTCAAATAAGAACGCAAGTTTGTTAATCAGTTATATCCATAAAATAAGCATAAAGTAAGCGCACTTTTTAAATTTTTTAATAAATTGATACTTTGACAGTAATTATACTACAACACACAGCTAATATTAGAATAGCTAACAATAACTATTGACGGAGTATAATTATTGTACAAATAATATGTAAACACTAAGTACTCACCAACGTAATATCTCTGGAAGCTGCAGCTGCACTCATATGTAAACTAGGTTGCTTAACAGAACTCGAACAGTCTAACGCTCTTGCAAATGTGCCTACTGATCTGTAACAAGAAAATTCAAGAAATCAGTTAAACTGTTGGTCTGATCAGTTAGTTTTTACCAATATCTCGGCTACTTTTTATATACAATTACAGTAAAGATACCAACTTGTTCAGAATTTAAAAAGCTAAAAATGTTGTCTCTTAAAATTATTTTGTAAAACCAATGGTCCTTCTATAAATAAATTTAACTTTAAACCTTTTTCTTGGATGCTACTCTCAATGAATAACCTTTACACCGACAATGAATATACGAAGACCTATAATAACACTCCTCCAGGCCGCAACAAGCAGTGAATCAGCAGCTAATGCTTGAACTCTTGTAAATAATAAAATAAGTGTATGTAAAATCAAAAGGCACATAACATTCAAAACATATTTTAGTCCTAATCTCTTAAAAGAAAAATACCTGACTATAATTAATAAAATACATATTTTCCTTTCCCTGCGAGCTAGAGTGGGGGGGGGGGGCACGGCCCTCCTCTGCCCATAGGTATTGGCACCCATGTGTATCTTTGCTAACTGGTGGAACACAACACCGTTTATTACTTATATTGAATGAAACAAACACTAAACTATAAAAACCTACAAAGAAATACTAAGACACCATAAACACAAAAATATAACCATATAAATACTTGCAAAAAGACATAAACAATGCATAACTGACTGTAGGTATCAAACAACAAATTAAGAAGAAAATTTTTAAAAACTTAACCTTGATTTGATCACTAGTAACAAACAATTTGATTGTTTTCCTTTCACTGCAAGCAAATTTGAATTAAAATAGTACAAAATTAGTATGTAATCACTAAAAGAATAACAAGTCGAAATATCGGCGTGTAACAGTTTTGGCATTGTATTTGTTGAGCCGATATTATGCTCGTGGCCGTTTTCGGAACTATTTTTGTAAGCCGATATATTGGCTCGCCGCCTTCAAAGGGTTAAGACCCTACAGCTTTCGCTGCCCCCTAGAGGAATCCCGCCAGAGACCTGTTTGAGAGGAATTTTGGTATAACAGCTTCTTTTTCGGACGTTTGCTATCTACTTTTGCCAATGTAACAACAGCATTGAAGATATATTTGTCACTGATGATCATCAATGCTACCGGGTAAAGGCCATTCTCAAAAATATAGATTGTTAAAAACTGTCAAACATCTACAAAGGTGCACAATAGATTTGCATCACTCGTTATTATGGCTAGTGAAAATGACATACATCAAAAGTTAGAGTTATAAAAGTAGTTTGTACAAAGTAGTTTTTTGTCAAAGAAACTAAAGAAAGTAAATTTGTAAGTAATGACAAGTCACATTTACAATTTGATTATTTCAGATAATTCAATATCATTATGATACGGATTTCATATTTATATTGACTAACAACAGTAACGACTTCGTAAATAGGCTATGAAGGCTAAGTAGAAAATAAAAGTTATTAATTTTCTATGAAATTGTTTAATTAATGAGATCTATGAGTGTTTTTCTTTTCAAATGTATTTACTACTAGATTCCTAAGTAATTGTATTAAGTGTTTAAACTCTACCTTCAGGTAGGCTCACAAATATAAATACATCAAACATAGGTTGTTGGGGTTTATCGCAAGGTCTACTCGTGGTATGACAAGCCCTGCTATTTTGAGAACACTCTATTCATCCTTTGTACGTCAGCTCCTGGAGTATGCTGGCCCTGTTTGGTCCCCATATCAGCTAGGTCTGATTGATAAGCTCGAAGCTATTCAGAGAAAGTTCTTGAGGCTCATGGGGAGAACGGCAGGGACTGCGTTTGAAGGAGGTTCCACTAGCTGAACTTCAGGCCGAACTTCTTCTACCTGATCTTCCAGTCAGGCGCGTGGTCGCTGATGTTTCGTTTCTGAACAAGATGATAAACGGTCTGCTTGATTGTCCAACGCTCCTCTCCCGGGTGGATTTTCGTACTCCATTAGGGACTCGATCACTTGATCTGTTCGGCAGGTGGCACAACTCACTTAGGTATGACTTCCATGGTTCAGTTGCAAGAATGATGTGGTTGGGGAACCACTTCTGCTACACAATTGACTTTTTCAATGATAGTGCCTCAACAATTCGTAAAAGAGTACTTGATGTCTCCCAACACATACTAGAATAAAATACATGTAGTAAATTGTGATCACTGATCTTTATACTGTTGTGTCTTGGTGTCTATTGTGTTTTGTTTTGTTAATATTATTTTGTAGTTTTTACAGTGCATAAATTATATATATATTTATATAAATATTTTACTATTCATGGCTTTGTTACACTATTACAGCACATATATAGAATGTTGTGGATCTTTATCCATTGTTATGTACTTATTTATAGCTTGTTATTGTTATAGTTTGTAATAGTTATAATATTTATTTGTAGTCTGCTGCATGTTGGTATTTAGTATTATTTTTAAAAGCATTGTATGAGTATCCAAGTCACTATCGATAATAATATTTTTACCTTTTTGTTTCCGTCTTGTGACTTCGTCTGAGTTTTTTTTTATATAATGTTCGACCGCCCGCCGTAGTAGACGTCTATCGGACAATTTATATGTGTTATGTGTCGTGAGTTGTATGTTGTTGTGTTTTTGTGATGTGAACTGTTAATTTATTTATTAATTAATTTGATGATGAAATATAGTTTTTGAAACGCGTCATATATAAAAAACGCAAACGAAGTCACAAGGTGGAAACAAAAAGGTAAAAATATTAGTATTATTTATTTTTGGATAAATTATTTTTTCCTTTGATTATCTAGCCATCTGTTTGTTGATTGTAATTATGTAATGGTTTTGCCGTGGGAAATAAATAAATAAATAGGTTGATTGTGTCAATCTGAGAGTAGAAATAGTAAGGCAAACTAAAGAGTGAGGGGGCAGGGAGGGGGTTCCGTTGCTTATTTCATTTCAGGGCTACAAACATTGTTAATCCGGCACCGAGTCTTACGGGTTCTAAACAGTTTGCTGGCCCTCTCTTTACTCTATGCTACTTTATAACCGACTCTCTTACTTTATGAATAATGTTTATTAATTGATATTGTAATCTTAACTATACATACAGCACTATTGTTTTTCATAAATCTTCAAAGAATTATTTGTGGAAATAATTTATTTAGGCTTTTTTACTTTTATTTATAAATTTAGAGAAGGAAGTTGTTGTTTATATTAAGTCATATATACATAACTAATAAAACTTGAATTATATCAATAGTTTCACTCATTCATTAATGTATAGAATTACTGTATATATTTTACTTATAAGGTTGTACTAATATATATATTATATATTGAACGTAAAACTATTTATAGGATTTTTCATACATATTTATTCAAAGCACATTTTAGCCTCAGTAGGTTGTAACTGATGCCAAAACCACCTGGTAGTTATTTTAAGTACCAACTAGTATCAGATGAATAAAAAATCTGTATGGGCCCCTTTCAAATCTATGACGACAACTCGAACAATGATACATTAAAATGTATTTAATTTATTTATTAATCTACATATAAAGAAGAAAAGTTTTTGGGTATGTATGATCTAATGTTTATGTGTGTTCACTATGCACACCCAGATCATTTGATAAACTGGGACCAAATTTGGCAAAATGGAATACCATAAAATGAATTTCTATTACTTACATTTAAGGGGATAAAATAGGATAACTATTCTAAAACAATACATTTTAATTCTCATAAGAACAAAAAAAAAAAAAGAATTTTTGCACAATTGTAATAATTCCTAATATTCATGCAATGCATAAAAAAATTAGAGTCCTCTTAATTTGATCATTTGCTTTTAAGAGTGAAAATGTGAAAACCAGCCCCTAAAACAATAAATATTCATAATTTTACTTCCTTTGAATCTAGAGAGCTGAAATTTGTTACTTATTTTATAAATGTTAAGTAGAAAAAGTAAACGATCAAATTTTAGTTACTTCCCATCAATGAAAGGGTTAAAACAGGGTACTACCCTTATAGAATAAATATAAATTCCACTAACTTCCTACAAACTATATGGCTGAAATTTAGTACATATTATTCTTATGTGATATACAAGAAAGAATAACCATTTGCATTTTGATTGAGTCTAAGGGATGAAGAAATGAGATAACTACACTTAAGGGGTGGATAGATACCATGTCCGCCATATTGAATCTGATTCCCATAAGAGCAATGCTACAGAATAAGTCATTATTTTCTGTTAATTCATGGAATAAATTAAAAAATTTGGTTTCATTTTGAAGTACTGTCATTTGCAGATGTTAATTGCTGAATACATTTTCAAAAACCGTTTTATTATTTTCATAAAAGTATGATATAAATAGTAAACTTTATTAATTTTTTACTCAGTTGCAAAAAGTTATATTGCAAAAAAAACTTAGCAATCAACACTCACAATCTATTTTACTTTAAGAAAAAAACACAGCTTTCGTTTTTTGACGAAAATAACACAAAAATATGCTTAAAAGTGAAGGTTAGATTATTTTAACATTGAAATTGGTAGCCAACTTCGCCGTTTTGAATTTAGGGACCCGAGTCTTAAAAATAAATAATCTTTAGTACACTTGCTGTGAGAGCTGAAACTTGGCACGTATTACTCTTAAGTTATATAGGAAAGAAAAAACAGTTGCACTTTGATTATTTGCGCCTAGGGGTAAAATATTTTGTGTACACAATATTTTAGATCAAATGTACTCACAGATGAGAAATGCACCTAAAAACCTGATTACTTTTATATTCGTTCGGGAGTTATACGTAAGAAACTGGCGGACAACTTGATGTTCAGCTACTGGTGCACAGCTAATCATGTTTGTAGGCCTAAATGGGAAACAGATCGATTTACTAAGGGCCAGGGAACTCGGATCTGGAATCGATTTTTGAACTGCTTATAATAGTAAGACAAAATATCAGGTACCTGCTAGTAAGCTTTTAAAGATGTGAAGAAGCAAATCTTGAGCACAGTATTTGAATTTAGTTGTGACTTTTAGGTTGTAGCATTACTTCAACTATATTATTGACTACATCAATACGAACAAAGTCATATGTTTTCAAGATCAGATTTTTAATATCTTAAAACCGTGAATAATTACAAAAAACCAATGTGTTATGTTCTGGTAGTTTTCCTGAGATAATCATAAATAAGAAATGTTTACAACTTTATAAAAATTTTCTCAAAAAGAGACTGCTAACACAACGAATGCTGTATAAAAATAATCGTTTATTTAAAATTTATAGATTTAAATACATGATTTTACCTGGATATAACTAAAAATTGATCTATTTGTCTATCTGTTAGGTGGTGTCCTGGTGTCCATACTAAAGACTCAAGTTCCTCTTCATTCCTGGTATCAGATTCATCTAAAGGCAAAGAAGTAAAATTATATTTTAGTAAAACATATATATAAACATATTGGATTCTGCACAAAAAAAATATAATTCTTCTCTATGCTAAGTTGGTAAAGGAATCGTAATAAGTGAGTTTAATTTTAATATACTACTTCGGTTGTTAGTTATTTTTACTTCACTGGATCACTTGAAGTACTGTAGGCGCAAGTTATATCAACGAATATACCGCAACTACATTTTAATTTGCAGTAGATTTTCATCGGCTCAACTAGAAACCAGTCCAGGTTAACAAAATTCCGGATCAACCAGAGAATGTACAAGAAACGATAAAATAAAACACAAACAAACAAATATCAGATCATCTAGTGTTTCTAATTTAGCATATTTAGGTTTACACCGATTATCTAAACTGTCCTTTGAAATAATTTTGAAAAAAAAGTTCTTAATATTGCTCCTATTTTTCAAAAGTCGTGTGATGTTCTTATCGGATCTGATATTTATCCAAATCTTTTAATTGATCATAATTTTTCATTAGGGCCAAATCTATCTACGGCTGCTGGTACCTCCTTGGGATTTGTTATTATGGGTTCTGCTCCTAATACATATGTCAGAAAATAATTTTGTCCCAGCACATCTTATACTTTTATTTAATCAAGATCATAACCTCAAAAATATGATACTAAAATCTTGGCAAACTGAAGAGCCTCGTTATCATAATTACCTAATGTCTGACAAATATAAATACTGTGAGTATTTTTTCAAAAATATATGTAGTAGTAGAGATACTTCAAGTAAATTTACTGTAAGACTTCCAAAAAAAAACCTGATATGGGACTTGGTGAATTGTCTGTTTCATCAGCAAGGAAATTTCTTAATCTAGAGAAATAACTAGCAAGCCAGGATGAATTTTGATCTAGCTATTGCGAGTTCATGAAAGATTACTTAAACTGTGGTCATATGAAACTTGATGATACTGTCCATAGAGATTATCTAACACTATTATTTATCACACCATGGTGTTTGAAGTAAAATAGTACTACTACTAAACTCAAAGTTGTTTTTAATGCTAGTCATAAAACCTCAAATGGATATTCTCTAAATGACATTCTCTTATCAGGTCATAAATTGCAAAATTACATTTTGTGATATTATTTTAAGCTTTCGAAGACATAAAATTGTGTTTGTGTGCAACATAAAACAAATGTATCGTTAAATAAAAGTTTATGCAAGTGATCAGGCATATCACTTGGCGTGAAGATCCGTCTTTACCTTTACAGACGTATAAACTTAATACTGTAACTTATGGTCTCACATGCTCTCCATATTTAGCAATTTGTACCTACAACAATTAGCCAAAGAAGATGGACATCTGTTTCCTCATGCGGCTGAAAAATTGAACTTTGACATTTACATGGATGACTGCTTAACTGGTGCTTCCTAGATATAAAACGCTCTTAAGCTACTAAATGAACTCAATAAATTTCTTGAACAAGGTGGCTCCATCCTAACCAACTACGTCACCATCAACTCTGGTGGACTGGACTGCCATGGTTAAATCTCTCAGACTATTCTTCTGGATATGAAATCGTTACCCGAATTAAAACCAACACAGTTTGATGTCCTTATTACAACTTCGCCTTCCAATCATTTAAACAATTTATTAAACTATTATTCAAATTGGATAAAACTACAAAATGTGTACACAACTGCCGTCCTAAAACTAAATTTTCTGGATCAATCACGGGAAGTGAATTACTCAAAACTACTTTAGAAATTTGTCGTCTTGTACAAGAAGAAGAATTCCATAAAGATATTTTAAACCTAAAACCAAACAAACATTGTACAAAGACTCGTACAATTTCTAGATGAAGATGGTTTACTTCGTGTAGGAGGAAGACTTCAGCACTCTAATCTTTCTCAGGAAGCAAAACATCCAATTCTGATGCCAAAGTGTCATCATATCACATACCTTCTCATCGACTATTATCATTTAAAATATCTCCACACTGGTCCTCCTTTTACAATCACTTCTCTCTCAGCAATACTGGATTACATCAGCTCATAGTGTGATATGGTCAAGAGTTTTCAAATGCATTCGTTGTTTTCGATATAAACCAGTATCTAAACCTCAATTAATAGGTAATTTACCAGAATCAAGCTCTACTCCGGCTCGAGCGTTCTTAAGAACTGGTACAGATTTTGGTGGTCCATTTCATGTTAAACTTCATCTTAACTGCTGATTATAAGCTATTAAAGTATATCTTTGTATTTTTGTATGTTTTACGACTAAGGATGTTCATATTGAAGTAGTATCTGAATTAACTACCAATCTCGCTTTGTCTCCAGACAAGGTCTAGTTCAGAAACTTATATTCAGACTGTGGCACCAACTTCGTCGGATGATCTCATCACCTTCAGAAAACTATAAAATCCTTCCTATCTCAAAAGCAAACTCACAAATCTTTAATTCATTTTGCGAATCAGCGTTCTATTAATTTCCATTTTAATCCTCCTGCATCGCCGCACATAGGTGGTCTGTGGGAAAGTGAAATCAAGAGCGCTTAGTATTATCTCAAACGAGTAATCGGTGATTACATAATGACTCTAGAAGAATTTACTACTCTGACCATGAAAAAGTTGAAGCAATTCTTAACTCACAACCTCTTACTGTGTTACCATCAGACCCATCTGAAATTCATCTTGTCACCAGCACATTTTTTTGTTGCAGCTCCACTGGTTGCTCCCTGGACCACGTGTTGATAACGCTCCTAAAAACCGTCTCAAACCCTGGCACAGTCCAAGCTTTTTCACAACCTATTTGGAATCACTAGAATCTCGAATTGTACACACTCTGCAGCAACGCATTAAATGGAATATAAAGCAAAACAATCTGAAGAATGATGATATTGTAATCTAATATTCTGCTACCTTATATTGTTCCATCAGTGACCTCTTTTTGTTTATATGACGCGTTTCGAGATGTCTATCCCATCATCAGAGAATTTATTAAATTGTAATCATTAGAAAAATTGTCTCTACGCCTCCTGGTCGCCTCCTTGATGGCTTAGTCAAAGTCGTCCAAGTTCACACCAACAAAGGCACATTGCTGCATCCAGCAGTCAAAAGTGTTTCCTCTACCGCTTCATTAACTCAACCCACACACATCATCTCGTCGTCATCATCAAATGTTCTTTTCTCTCCTTAACTCATACTCTGTTGAACCATTGGATCTCAGCTACCTGGATGTTTAGTGTTCGACATGCAAGAAATCTAGGAATCAATAATTTTAGTTTTATATTAAAAACCATAAGATTTTCTATTGTTATTTGTGTACAAGTGTAACAGTTCTTCTTTCACTCTCTTAACTATCTTTTGTACTGAAAGAAAGCTATAACGAAGCCACTAATTACTCTGATTAATGCTTATTTATACTCTTGTTATTAAAAGTTAGTTATTACTTAATAAATCAAATTTGAAGACTCGTAAATTTTAAAGAAAAGAGAAAAGGAAATTAAACCTTCAAGAAAAGGACAAAGAACAATATGCTATACATTATTCATTAAAACCTTAGTCAACTACAAATAAGGATTATAAGGTATTTTATATTAAAAAATACAGTCCACTTAAATAATTAAATATTATAACCCCAGGAAACAGTCCTTTTTTCTTTTTCTTCAATTAGATCAAAGTTTCATCTATTGTTCAGGTATTTTCAAACCTTGGTAACGTTCTAAGAACTTGCGTTGGTTTAATGTTCGTTGTTTATTTGTAATGAAA
Source organism: Philaenus spumarius (assembly GCA_018207615.1). NCBI lineage: Eukaryota > Metazoa > Arthropoda > Insecta > Hemiptera > Aphrophoridae > Philaenus > Philaenus spumarius. The sequence goes on from JAGFPH010001842.1 coordinate 54,238, forward strand.
CACATGTACACCACACTTATAAATAACTTATATGGAAAACACTTATGTGTAACATATATTAATGATCATGTCACCATCTTCGGTGCTACAATTACCAAACTATAACAGTTATCAAGTTAAAATTTGACGGTTTTGTTAAATATTATATTTTGCTTTGACAACAGAGTTGCTAGGTTTTTTAATGTGTTTATTTTCTGTTCCCATTTCTAACATTTTCTATAGCTGAGTTTATTTGTAACAATTTATTTTTATAAAAACATAGTTTGACTTTATTTTTTTATTTTTCTGCATTATTTAAATTTTTTAGTTTCTGAGAAAATGTATAGGCTAGCTGAGACAGGTTATAAACTGTTATTTATTTATTATATTTGAAATAAATATAAATTTTAAATGTATGTAAGCATACGTACAAATTTCTAAATAAAAACATTTTCTGGATCAAACGCATTTACATATATAGCCTATGTGAAGACCTATAGATCTGCCTACCTTCTTTAAGTAAAGGTGTAGCTTCAGCTTGGAATCTAGTGCCTACTCTAATCTCTCCCTTATCTGCAAGCAAAGTCTTCTGGGTTGGGTCAAACACTAGGCAGTAAAAGAATGTATCCTGAAACAGAAAACTAATATAAACAATTTCATAAATAAACATCCTGTTTCCAAACGGTACCATTTAGTTTTAGTTCAAAAGTTGTATGATCATTGCTATATAAATTTTTGTGTTGCTGCTAGATTTATAAAATAACTTAAGAACTTCAAAATCAAAGAGATACTTGTATGTCTTGAGTCTATCACTGGATATTTGCACGCGAAATATATGATATCTAAGGTTAGCCATTTGCCTTTCGGAGAACCTTAAAAGAAATACCTAAATAATAACAGTTATATGTCTTCAAACATGTCTTAAAACATTTAAATTATTCAGTTTCCAGATTTGTACTAAAATTAAAAGTCGAAGTACAATGATTTCAAGCTATACAAATTTAAGATACTTTTGAGATGGTATTTTGAGAGACAACTTACAACAAACGTGAGGTAAAACCTGTTACTTCTTATTTACATTTTATACTCCAGTTTTATAAAACATGATCAAAGCATGACCGAGATCCTGCAATTGTCAAAAAATTGTAGATACATAAATTATGATATAAATACAATATTTCATTAAATAAATGTAACAAAATTCTCACAAAATGTAATAACAATTGAAACATTTCATAAAAAAGCACAATTGATATACCACAATTGCCAAATGTATTTAGAAACAAAAATTGTGGTAAAAATTCTAAATTTCATAATATAAGCATACTTGATGCAAAGTAATTAATAAAAAACAAAGTGTTTCTATGACACATGCTAGGCTGCACCATCTTGCACTTTATCATCTATGATTAAATACTACGACACAGTTTGCTACAAATTGCCTCCTATATAATATAATGCCTCATTTGTTCGCTGCGTTTCTTCATTAACTGTTCTTTATTGAATATACAGTAACCAAGTACAGTCGGCCAAACGTTAGCTAGCATTTGGCTGCAAGGTAGAAAACCTGTATTCGTCGTTCTGAAAACCTCAACAACTGACAACAACCGCTTCCGCGGCACGAGAGAAAGAAACGGTGGCTTGCAGCTTACCGATACTCAAATGCTCCCTTTAATTTGCCTTTGTTTGTTTCTGTACAACTGTAATTTTCTGGCTTCCATAATTGAAATTTGTAAATTTCATGTATGCCTCTTGTATATTGCTAAAAAGATCTGACACAAATTAAAAACCAATTTAATCTCCAAATAAAAATAAATAACTAATCTCTTAATAACATAAATTACTGATAATAACTGTATAAAGTAATAGTAACGTTTACAACGCCTGTCTACTAAAAACACAAGTAACCACTCACTCGGATGAACCACAACTGGGGTGTGAAGTATTAGACATGTGGTCATCATCCCCATGAGTCGCCGGACGTATTCCGAAAGTATTTATACCTGCACCGTACCCTCCCCTCGCCATAAGTCCATCGCCTCGGCTCCTCAAGCCCAAGTGCCAGCTTACGTTTGGCCGACTGTACTTTTGATTTCTTCATACATTTTGTCAACAAACATTGACTTTTCTATTAATAACTATTGGTTGTCTACTTTACAAATGTTTGAAAATAAATTGTGTGTTATTTTTCATTCTTTACCTATTTTTCTCATTTACAAAATCGCATACGTAACATAAAGATCGAGTTGTAAACGTATTGAAATAATCAATTTTAATACAAAAGTGATATTAAACAAACATGAATGGGTACAAATTACCACCCACTGCAAACATGTTTAGATACTCAAATTAAGATTTAAAAGAGATAACAATTCCCAAAGGCGCTCATTTTAAACAGAATTCACGCTTTTTCTCAGACACCTGATACTGAGTTTAAACTAATGTACAATAAAACTTTTCATGTAATGAATATGATGGTAAAGTGAATCTAAGTAAAATGGATGCATACAATTAAGAGAAAAGAACAAGATACTTCTTGAACGGTTACGGCATGATGCAGCTACAGTAGGTGACCAGCTACAACTGCTCAATGAGATGTACATTAAGAAAATAGAATTAATATATTGGTGAATTCTAAGATACTGGTAAGAAGTCTGCAAAAATATAGTGTTAAAATTGTTTTATATTTTATCTACAAAACTTCAGACATGCTTTTCCTGTGAACCTGTTGTTCAGGACCATTGGGGAGGTGAGACCAAAAGTTAATAAATATACGAAGCTCTGCTACTCACGTCTTTATTTAGGTAACTCAGGAGGGACTCGGTCTCGTTGAGCAATGTGACAGAGCACTTGCCCCTAATGTGCGTCGCTGGTAACGTTTCCACCTGCCTCGACAGGAACAGTTCCCTATGCTTCAACTGGTGACGTTGCTTTCCATTTAGCTGGTCCCTGTCTCGTTGATCTCTACCTTCCATCTCTACGTCTAAGGCACCTGCAACGAAAAGGAAAAGTTTTAGTCAATTCTGACAGTTACATGAGAAACGGTTGAATTAATTCTTGCGACTTTAATGGCAAAACAAGTACAAAAATTAACTCAAATCTCTGGAAAAAACCTTGTTTATTGCTTCATATTAGCACGAGAACAGCAGTAGAGCACAGCCCAGAGGAGATGTGATGAACCTTTAGAAAGAGTAAAATACTGGTCAGAAGTTAGGGTTATTTCCATTTTTCTTAGCTCATATTAGGTAAACCAAAAATATCATTTCAATTTATTTTGTAGAATAGAGACCATGTTAAGTTAAGTGTTCTTTATTTATAAAGATTCAAATACAAAACTGGATCCAATTGGAATGCAAATTTAATGATGTGTTATCTTTGAGTTACCTCTAGTGTTTTTGTAAGATATCTCAAACAGGGTTTTGGTAATTCATTTCCCTGATTTATTTTTCTCAACTTACCTGACCGACTCACATTTTCCTTACCTCACCATCCACGGACAACAAAGAAAGCACAAGTAATTTTATATATATATTATTATAATTATTAAACACATGTAGTTTAAAAAATCATTTTGTTTTCTAAGTACCCATGTGTGAGTTAATTTTGTATCTTGAGTGTTTTAAGTATTCATGAAACAAAGCTTTTTCCAATAATATATTTTCACTATTTTTAGTGCTAAACAATGAGAGAAAACAAGAATTTTTAGATTTTATTACAACAAACTAGGTTAACTTAAAAGTAAAATAAAGATTATTATTATGAAAACTATCATAAATAACATTTTATTTTCAAATACAAATCTCAAATTTTAGAATCACTCCATTTGACAACTTAAAAATAGGCTACTTTTTTAGTAATTAAAAAACTATTTTTAGACTTCAACATACTACTGTACATATGAAGACACAACAGCTTGTGTTACGCCAAACTGGAGCAAAGAAAGACCTCCAACTGTACAGTATTTGCATCATTGGGACTCAATAGGAAACAATTTTCCGTTTCCCTGACATATCACCCTGACTCTAGAAACCCTGTCGAATAACACTGGTTTGAAAAAAGTTTAGCTGGAGTACTTTAAACATATGGGATGGGATGAATATTGTAGAGAATGTTTGTAGGAATATCTTGAAAACTATATACAGTACCACAAAAAATAAAAACTAGTCTTGATTTCATAAAATAAAGCTCTTTTAAATGATACGCTTTACAACAGAGTATTAAAAATATATTTTTTGAGGTACTAAACTTTAAACCCAGGGCCATAATTCATAGTAAAGTTATGTTTGAGTTCTGATTATAAGAATAATACGAGTTAGCACACTTTATAATGTACAATTTCATTATACCTTTTTCTGTACCGAGAATTTTCAATACACAGAGCATTGCGTGTTTCGCACGCCAATTTTAAGCCTATTATTACGTAGAAAGGTTCATAAATAAAAAATAAAGTAATTTCTACTCATTTAGGCTATAAATATAAAAAATAAAAGGTCAGCTCCTAGCATAGGAAATACAAAATTTGCGTAGCAGTAAACGTGTTAAATGTTAAACACCAATTTCCATAATTATTTTTTTAATTTTGATATACTGTAGTTACCCATGTAAAATATTAGGCTATTGGATGTAAGGATGATAAATGATTTTGTTTTGTTAGAGTAAAGTATTTTTGTTGCACCTTCATAGTTTTCTTATTTAATAGATCAGATTAAACTCACAATTCCCAAGAGAGTAAGGCTGTAACCTACTGCATCCATGTGTATTATACGTTATAGTTTAATCAAGCAAATCTAAATATTAGTATGCATGCAATAGACAATGATGTAAAATATGTTGTTGGATCATCTGTTGTGTTGTCTATTTTATAATTTAACTTGCACTGTTTAAAACTAGTATTAATTTTTACTGCTAAATTTCGGGATTTTGGGGGAGTTGTTGACCCCCCCGGCTACTGCCTTGATAGCTACTATTGTATTATATAAGATTTTAATAGATTACATTGTTCAAGTACTCATTAACCACACTACAAATTGCTTGTGCATAACCAATGAAGTCTATCAAAGTTGCCATCAAGGCCGTGACATTTTATATGACTATCCCATCTCTTATTACGGTACAAACAGTAACCTATGTAAAAATCCTGTCAATTGTAAGAATAAATATAGTATATATATATATATAGTTAAACAACCGAGCTTTCATGATGTCACCTCGAAGCAGTTCTGTTGCTAAGTAATCATGTATTTAATGTGGATCAGAAATAGTTTTGAGTGACTGGTTTACAACTAACCTTAGTGCAATAATATATTCCATCATTTATCTATTTTCTGTAAACAAGCTAAAACAAATAGCTTTACGTTGCTTAGTAAAATTACATTAATTGGGAGCGCAACTAAGAATCGGCATATAAAACTTCTAAATGTGTACACACTGCAGCAACCAAAATTCAAGATTGGACAAGGAATATCATTGACAATGTTGAACATATTATAAAATCTGAGAAACTCAAAATATCACTAAAATCTATTAGGATGTCAGAAGGCTGATTGAACGGATTCTAAGCCAGCTATAATTTACAATATATTTTGTTATATAAAATGTATTCAGTGCATAAGATTTGTTCAGTTTATTTTGAGATAGTAGAAAAAAAACAATTCAGAAATATTCTTTCAAAAAGTTCTCTATTCTCTTCACTATTAATGTAATGTACATCGAATAAACCTTCAAAAGTGCATCCCAACTTGATAAACATAAATAATATGAGCAGAAAAACAAAGCAACTATTAATAGAAATAATGTAAAATGCCAATGACACTTGTCCCACAAATAAGCATCAGGCAAACTTCCAAGTAAACAAACACTGCATATCATTTCCCACCTTTATGCAACCAATACCTGATTATATTAGTCTAAGTTTTGTATCTTTTCTGTAACACAAGCATACAAATATATAAAGAAGTTTCTTTATGGTATGTGTGTTTGTTATGCGTAAACTAGAAACCTGCTGCATATATTTTGACGAACCCTTCACTAACGAGTACCTGGAAACCTAAGAATATAGACTAGTTGGGTAAACAGTTAAAGATAAATAAAATAGAGAACATAATACCTATCAGTTATAACTTTATTAAAATAACAATTTTTATCCAGCGACATCATACTAACGATACTAATGGTGCATTGCAGCTCATTAGTGATATCTTCTGCACCATTTTATTACTAACCCAATCAATTAAGGCAAAAAAACAAAAACATCAAATGTCGGTAATAATTAGAATAAATCTGATTTTCCCCCAAAGTCTAGAGGAGCAAAGTCCCATTGAGATTTTTAATCTTTTATATCTTTTGTATGAATAAATTAATGGTAAATGCTTCCTCTAAATGTTATAGAGCGCAATCCTCAAATTCCAAAATATACGTATATATTTGATTAGGTTAATACAGAATTCACCAAAATAAACTATACTGAAAACTTTAGTTTTTAACACATACATGTCTTAATGTCCTCTATTTAGTTTTAGGCAACTCACTAAAGTTGTAGAAGATCTGCAGTGGTATAGTCGATGGATTATTTCGGAAGATAAGTGTGGGACATTTACCATTTCCCACATATAAGCATCAGGTCAGGGGAGTGGGATGTGTATGGAAAGTTTGTTCCTCGGGAAAGTGCTGAAGCAAAGAAAGACTCCTCAGTGTTTATCAACAGGGGAAAGAGGAACTCAATGATATGAAGCAATTTTCCCTAACTTTTTACAAGTTTCCTGACATCCAATGACCATAGGAACTCTGAAGATTGTCAAAACAATTTTATTTTATAACTTATTACAAGAAGTTATTAAGATATTTTTGAAAATGTTGGTAAAAACCCATCTCAATTCTCCCTTCTCTATTTCAAAAAGTGGTGCAGCTAAATTATTGAGAAACATACGCGGTTTCAGTCGTAGTATGTTTTTAGTTTGACATCATATGTAAGTTGGTAGCACTTCTTACTTTCCTAAAAAGGCGCTAATATGGCAACGCTGATACATCTATAAGCTGAACAAGAGTTTCTCAACACTTAATAAGGAAAGTACATTGGTTTTGGAAAAAGGAATGAAAAACACACTAGTGCTGTTAGAGGTATTACAGTAATGTTTTGACGATGCGTTGCCTCCTTCCACTAACCAATTTGAGAGAGGTTCGTTATGTGTTTTCGTTGTTTTTTATTATCATTTTCAGCTACTAAAAACACTTCTCTTAGAAATGAAAAATTATTGAAACGAGTTTCTTAACGCGGGTTGCGGTAGGCGATAACAAATAGAAAAAAATGTAACGTGTAACAAAAAAAGTGTTATTAATTGGTTGCTATGGCAATGAATGTAAATACATTCAAGAAACATGTGTTTTGGTTCATCAATAATTTAAATTAAGAGACGATCAGTTCCGTCCGGCGTAGTTCAAATATTATCGTCAAGCGATGAATATATTCAATAAACATAAAATGTTCGTTCATCAGTCTAGGCCTAACCTAAATTTATTGTGTGTATATTTAATTTAATCTACCTGCCTTGACAACAACATACAAACAATAATTTTAGGTTAGGCCTAGAAAGTAATTTTAAGTCTAAGCCTAACCTAAAATTAATTATTGTATGTAAGACAGGTAAAATAAATTAAACATACACACAATAATTTTAGGTTAGGCCTAAACTAAAGAACCGACATTTTATGTTTACTGAATATATTTACAATTAATGGACATTTAACTGTGTTTACCATCTTAGCTTTGATGTTATAATTAATTCTACACCTCTATTATAATAACATTAAACGTATGGAAACAGTAAACATTTGTATAAAAACAATCTAATAATAAACGGCAATTGAAAGATTAAAATTATTTGTGTATGTTGCCGTTAAGGCTGGTAAAAGGATTGAAGAAAAGGCGTGATGAACTTCGTTCCTGACGGGCTCCCACGACCGCACACATTTACTTTTTTTAATTGACTAGTTAATTTTGAAATTTGTTTCTTTTTATAAATTCAGGAATTAATTATATTTTGAACATTTTCAAGGCACACAACCCAGAACTTATGAGTCAAACTTATACTTTTCTGGTTTATTTAGTAGTATTTAAAAGTAGTTTATGAATTAAACTACGTATTACGTACAAACATTTCTTTATTATAACAAAGGAAGGAAAGCGGTAGGTTTAACATTTAACTTGAAAGATTATGTACATGGATAATGAAATAAAGGTGAAGCCTAGTCACTAGTAGAGTAGGCTATTACATAAACAATAATTAACTAACCAGGGATTGCAATGTTATCAGTCATCAGACCTTGGCAAGCAGTTTGCCAATTAAACAGATAAAACTGGCTCAAGTAAAAAATTCTCTCTACTAATAAAGTCTAATAATACATTGCCATTTAGGTACCCAGTAGGTGAATTTGTTAAAATAAAATACAGGAAAAAGCAAAATTATATTTAATGGAGCGAAGAAGATGTCTGCAAACTTGATAGTATGGATTGCCAACTATAGCCAGTCGAAAACTACAGAACGACAAACCGCAAAGTAAAGTTTGAAAAATTTGGTTCTGTAGCAAATAACTACATGTACTGAGGAAATGTGCGACATGTTTCTAAAGAAACAAGCTGAGATGGTTAAAAATTGCTGTACTTTTGCAAAATCCAATAATCAAGTAGTCTACATGATTAAGAAACAGTGGTTCTGGAAAAAAAGAGACCTTTGGGAGTTTCTGCATCACATCGAAGTCCAAACTTTAACAGGTGGTTCAAAAGCATGTATAGATCAGGATCTGAAGGGGATTAATTAAGGATGTAAAGCGAAGCAATTTTATTTCTGACTAGCTGACACGTACAGCGTTGCCCGTGGTGGTTAGTATTTTCAGTCTTTTTAACGTAATTGTAATCTTTTTAAGTGTTCAGTTAGTGAGTGGTATTTGGCTTTTATATATATAGATCTTAAATAATAAAAGCACTATTGTCATAATAATAAAAGATCTGAAATTATGATTTTAGTAACTTTGATCCCCCCAAACCCCTCCTAAAATTTCGAAATTTTTCATACCCTTTCTTAGAGAGCGCCTAAGGCCCTAGAGGAAGCTACATACCAAATTTCATTCCAATCCGTTCGGGCGTAATTTGAGGATGATCAAAAACGCATTGAAAATGCAAGGAAAATGCAAAATCGCCTATTTCTGGCGTAATTTTGGGAGAATCTCAAACATTTTTTAACAGACTACTTTTAGGCCTTAAACGAACCTAAGTACCAAATTTCAACATTTTCTGCCAATTAGTTCTCGAAAAAGCTGAGAAAACGCAAAAAATCGCTAGAAAAACGCGAATATTGGGCGTATCTTTGGGATGTTTTCAAAATCCGTTCTTAGTGCGCGTCTAAAGGTCCAACTGAACATGCATGAAAAATTTGAACTCATTTGGTTCAGTAGATTTTTAGTTCTGCTGATGAATGAATCAGTGCCATTTCGCTTTTATATAGATAGATTATTGTTAAAGGCACTATAGTGATCTTGAAAGACCATGTCGTCGCCCCGTGGTCGACATCTCAAGGGGAGGAGGAATAAGACAAGGGGGCGCCGTTTATTAAAACGATTATAATTTGAAAACCGGTTAAGATAGAACATTGAAAAAAGTGACACTATAAACCACAAAATATGTGCTTTAAAAAAATTACTACGTTTAAAATTGTATAGTTGTTGGTTTATGAGTAAAGGGCATTTTTCTTGGTACACAAATTTTGAATTAATAAGCAAAATAAATAGTTTTTTTTACTAAGACAATCACTAAATATACCAAATTTAGAAATTTAAGTTATTAAAAATGGTTAAACATTTTTTTTTTTTTAAAGCATGTTAAACAGTTAATTCGACTGAAGAGGATTAGTTTAACTTTCCTTTTTAACTTGTCATTCCCTGTTTCAACTTGATTATTTCTTACTAATACATTTGAAGATAATATTTCTGTCCCACCTCGAAGTTTGGTCATTATCGGAAATTCAGTAAAGATGTGTGCTGTGCAGTGAATTTAAAGTAATTTGTGTACAGTGAAATATTAAAGTGGTTATTATTTTTAAGACCATTTTTGTTGGTAAATGAGCAAAATTTGTGAATAAAAGCAAATGAAAAAATTGTATACTAAAACAAGCACTAAAATTCAACGTTTAATAAAAATGCTAGAATATTTTTTAATTATATCCACAAGTTCTAAATGTGAAGGTGATTTCCAATGACAACAGCAATCAGGACTTGTATTGTGTAATATCACTACTTAGGCCTACATAAAGACGAAAGAACTATTCTTCATTTTTTTAACTTTTTTAATATTAAAGTATATATATAGTAAATGGTTTTAGTCCTATCATAATATTATTTTGTTACAATTTGTAATCAATAAAGGAATTAGGCTTACTGCAGTTACAAAAGAAATAAAACTTTTATTTTTAGTTGTTTTGTAATCATTTCAAAGTGGTAAAAAGCACTTATTCTTAGGCTTCTTCAGAGTAATTTGCAATTTATTTATTTTTTATTCGATATTGGTTTTTTTTGACAAAAATATTTGTATAAAATCCATATTGTATTGTTTATCAACATGTCTACTTCAATATAAAAAAATCTTAAAGTTAAACTTAAACTTGATAGGTTTGGCAAAATCTATTTTTTTTTTTTTAGTTTACTTTCCATTTATGAGAAGCACTCTAAATAATGTGTATTTTTTCAGTTCCATTATTAGGAGGCAAACTAATTTTTTCTTCAATTTCTCTTCACTTCTACATTTTGGCTACTTAACTATAAGCAGCTCCCTTAAATAATTGCAAATGGTTGTAAAATGAAAAGACACAAGATCATCCTGGCCTGATGAAACTGTAGTTATAAAAAAATATACATAATCCAGCAGGGCAGATTTTAATAAAACAGTTTTTTTTTACAATACACAAAAGTTTAATTAAAACCGCTGCAATCGTAAATGATGCCACAAAACTTCAATTTAAATAAAATTAACAAACAACTTTGTTATAATTAAGTTGTAGCTCAAATGCACCTGAAGATGACGACTTTGTCGTTGAAACGCGTTTGACAGTTAAACGTATTTTTTTAGAATTGTGTACTGTGTTTTTATTTTTAGAAACAAAACAATTGCTTCCGTAACTCTAATAAAAAGGTTATAGACTCACTATATAACAAAACAGTTTCATTGAATTGGTTGCCGTCTTTCAGAAGAAATATATATGTAAATAAGAAAATCATTGTAATGAGAACCACATCATTCATTTATAAGCGAGTTTGCCAAATACAATAACGTCAGCACAACGGGACAACCTATCCTTCAGTCAGCGACACCCAACACAAAGCTGAGTTTCTGTCCACAACTCCGACAAGCCGTTGCAAGACAAAGACAACGATACAGTTGGCGGCTATCTCTGTCTCTTTTCTTTAGTAATTAAATATTGAACTAAGCCACACTTGTTCTTTATATCGATTGTGCCCCCTCCGTCTCCCCTCCCCCCTCCACACCCCGACCCACGCGAAAAGCCGTCGGTTTAGCGCGTTCCTCCATCACAGCAGCAAGCAGCTCAGCAGGTACGGTGCAAGAGTGCAGTATGCTAATGTTTTCATTTCATGTAGTAGTAAAACCGAGAGTTATGTCGCTCCTGAAGAAATGGACTTTGTTAATGTTTTCATATCATGTGGCAGACAAATCATTAAATAAAACAGACGATGGTATTGATATAGCTCCTCCTCTTTCTATTATTAACGGACCGACTCGACACACTCCTTGTAAATCGGACTTTTCTGACGATTTTCTATAGGGTTCCTCCACTTACTACAAAATGTCAATATACAACTCTTCTAACCAACATTTTTACTACTTACAGTAGTTAATTATACTTTACATTTTTGAATTACTGTATTACATATTGTTAACAACCTTGTCTACAAAATATAAATAAGTAACCGCCTTACCAACCTTAGATTTATGAACAAAGAGAAATAGAAATCAACTTGGATCAAATAAAATCATAAATTGGCTCATACATAACAGTCTAATGACGTTTCTGCAATGCATTATAAAGCTGTTTACATCTGCGAGAAAAGTTGTCACATTACTTGAGCAAGTGGTGTAGGATAGTCTAAACACCGAGATGCCAAGTGTTTGGCGAGCTCTTGTGCGAGTTGGTATCGCAATTCGTTCCCACAGTTGACTGAAAATCGGTTGACACGTGACAGTACATTCAAACGATTTTAACTCTCACAACTCTTGTTGAAAATACCAATAAAAGTTCAAAATATCCGTAAAAAATTTAATTTACTTTTTGATTTATTATATTCCTACTGCTGTTATTTTTAATGTACTTAACTATAATAGTATGCAAATCAGTTTCGTAGCCCCACGGAATTGGAAATTCCTTTCAATTTAAAATATCATACACTTTTAACATATCAAGAACTAAGGTTCTCACTGTGATTAAAGTAACTAAACAATTTTAGGTTTTCACATCGAAGAGTATTTTAGATTTAGTTTAAAAAATTCTACATTGATCTTGTTATCAAATAAGACCAGCAAACACAGAATTATTTAAATGATTCATTTAAATTAAATGCAATTAGGATTAAGTATGAGAATAATATTTATTAATTGAATTACAAAATTAATTATAACGAAATTCATTTTTCTCGAATATTCGTAGGCCTATATTTTTAATGTTATCTACAGAAGTGGATTTCTCAACAGCAGGTTATTATGTTAACCATTAATAAAAAACAAAGAGCTTTAATAATAAGTAACAACAAATGACTTAACAACTTCAGCTATAGTTTTTAATCTATTCATCAGAACAGAGCAATCATGATAGTAATTGAGAACGCTTTATCAAAGAATGCCAACCCTGTTTTTCAAGAATTTGGTATTTATGTAGGATAAAATGACAAAAAAACAGAAAAATTTGAATTTTCTCAAAATAAACTGAGTCTAAAAACGCAAACCATAACGTCAGACGAAAATATTTTAGAAATTACGAGGGAAAGGAAACACTAAAAATGCAGGTTAAAGTTCAACCACCACCAAATTTTGTTCAGGTTTGGTTATGTTTGCACTAAACAAAAGAAAGTTAACACTCCATTGGCACCAAACAGGCATACAATAACTACCGTTCAAAGATACAACGTTGGAAAATTAACGCGCAATATGTAATTTAATGTAAATATGTAAATGTATCTTAAATAACGTGGAATAATTTACATGCAGCATTGATACCAGTAAATCTGATTAAATCTCTTAAAATAAGCTACATGACAAATTACAACGTTGCCAAATTTAATGAAGAAAAATATGTTAAGCGCTTGCACAACTTAAAAGGTATAATATTACATGGAAGGACAAAAAAAATCGTATAAATTTCGAAAAGAGTTTAAGTCAGTTTAAAGTCGATTTTTTATATATTGTTATTATAATTGTTAGGTTCAACCTAAAAACATCTGAACCTAAACTATCTTACAGTAAAAAAAGTCTACGGCATGCTTGGAGCAGGATATAGTAACACCTTACTTAAAACTTTGATGGGCAGGACTACTATCTATCCGGGTTTTAGTCAGCAGTACGGAAAAGTCTATGATATTGCATTTCATATTAAGTTTCCATACTACTAGCCGCTCTGCTGACATCGGTCGCTCTATGAATTCACTGAATGTGTAGATAATGACGTAAAATTTTGTAAATGGTATAAAATTAAAGCTAATAAAACTGTCTTTCCTCATGTGACACCAAGAAATATATATACATTTGTTATATATTTGCTATAGGCTTTTATAACTGAAACGCAACTAAGGACATAATAAAAGTATTAAGCGAGGATTTTTTTAAATTTTCGGTCAGGCAACTTTTTCACGCGAGAAAGTTGTTAAAAAATAGATAAATTTAATTTTTGTAATTTTACTTTTTTACTTGGGCTGCTTATTTTAGGCGGTAGGAGCCGCAGAAGTAAAGAGTTATCATTTTATTTGAAAGTGGCGCGGTGCCATCGCAGTGTTTCTGCTTGCCTTTATATAAATTATTAAAACGTAATGTTTAAAACAGTTTTATCTTTTTTATACTACTGTACTGATATATGATGTAATGTGGTTTCACTAAGAATGTTAATACAGTAAATCATTGTGCACGAGTCATTAGGTGAATGATAACTCAACATACAAATAATAATACCTAATGTTTCATTATCCCGTACAATGTACATAAAAATATTTGGTTGAATAAAGCAGAAGTTCTTTGATTTTTTTGTATAACTTATGAAAATCTATTTTAATGCATCTGTGAGTAACGATAAAGAATTTGTCGACATGCAGTCACGTCGCGGCGACAGCCACAGTCCGCATGTCGTCAGGATGGGTATAAGGGGCATAAGGCCTGTACTGCCAACTAAAGCCCGGATACAGAGTAAGGATACGGCACAACACTAGGTACAAACATCAGTGTAAAGCTTTGAGACCCACTGCAGTCTTCCAAGCAAAAAACTAAGCGATTAGTGCCTGTTCGCACTTAGGATTGTCGAAAAGATATAGAAATAGACAATTATTTCCAACAGTAAAGCAAAGCAGCACTTAAGGGCTGAACACGTGTGAAGAAATGTCTCTCATCACTACCCATCCAAATTCTCCACAATAAACCTGGTAGATTGAGATGGGTGCCAAGGACATCGTGGCGAACCCTCTCACCCTTCATGGGACCTGAACTAATGTGCTGAGATAGCCGTTCCAGAACAATGTTAACAATAAACAAACTTAAATAAAAAACTTGTTTTAATTAGACCGGTTAAAAGGGTTCAAAATAATATTTCAGTATTTAGGTGGTTAAGTTGGATAGTTATGTACAGAGAAAACTCATATACCTTGCGAATCCTTGCTATAACAAAATCTTTTACTTAAAAAGTACCAGCATACAACGTGTTTCGAGATGAAGCTGCCAAATTATATGGTAATGACAAGGGGGAAGGGAGCCGTATACTTCATGTGGAGTAGTTATTCAATGTGGCAAGCTGCTGATTTTTTACTCAAACGCGTTAAGGTGCGCCTTTACCAATGATTACATAGTATAAAACCATACTATGTAATCATTGGCCTTTACACACCCGTCACGTCGCGCCACGTCCAGGCGAGAAAAGTATATTTTTATTTCATCGATATATTTTTAAAGGCACTTTTTTGGGTGTCTTGGTTTTAGGTTACAACGCTAGTGATATCTATTTCTGGAGACCGGACCGATTATCGTGCAGTTTGTTTCAATAAAAGAATATGTTGTCATTTTAATCCAAAATATTTCATTTCATTTTTACTTCATAGTTATATTTACAAGTACACTTTTTAGTGTGTTTTAGTTTTAGGTTTATAAATAACCATTATTTATTTAATTACAAAAGACAAAAAAAATGTTTAAGTAAAATTAAATAAATTACCGTTCAAGTTAATCCTCCGTTTATTATTTGTTATTTTAACATCTACATTTTTATTTACCGGTTGTCTATAATAAGAAAACTCCTCCTGTTGGCATTGCTAAAAATTAAAAAGGTAAATGCTACTATGTATTGAACAGTAAAGTTTCTCAACAAAATTGTCATTGTAGAGGTTGTAACCAAGTACCAGTAGTAACAAATAATTTAAGTTTAAGTTTACTATAAGAAGTAGTTGTTGATTTAATACATAGTTGTTATTCTTGGCAATATCACTTCCTAAAGATCCTGTATAGCTGTTTCCTGCCACAGGAAATTAAAAAAAATGTAGTCACTAATATTGAAAAATAAGCTATATTGTTACGGACTGTTGTTTATTTATTTTTTAGAAAAATAATTTGACGCCAACTATTCATGTTTAAATCCAAACGAAGTAAGCACGTACTTTCACAGACCTCCGAGCATTATTTATTTACAATTTAAAATATCCAAAGCCACAGACGACGAAGAAGTTATTGTTTTATCTGTGAAATTAATTTAGTTTTTTAATACTTACTATATTATTTATTGTAACCAAAACTACGAGCTTTGAGTTTGTGAGAGAAACTTAACAGACGTGAATACAGTAAGGAAGCCTGAATACAGTAAGACAGCCGTTTGATTTAATGTTAAAGTTGCTTTAGAAGCAATGATTAGTGTATTTTATAGATAAAAAGTGTTATTATGATGAAAATAAATCACTATTTTTGTACTATCTCTTTTACAGAGCGAACAAAATATAGTCAAGAAACATTCAGGTATCCAACGATGTTTCCCGAATTTACGCGGAAAAAGACGAAACTGAGAAAAAAGACGTCGCTCGACAGGACCCCTTGGCTAACCTAGCTAACGTCACGTCATGCTCTTTAAAGCATTCAAATATTTTCAAGACGTGATTTTCACCTCCATTTGATTGCACAGGGAGCATACATCTGGAAAAAGACTGTACATCTTCAAACTTTCCATGTAAAAGTAAATGGGCGTAGTGAAACTGCCCCGACATTTTGGGTACTTTTGAAACGGTGAAACTGCCCCGCTCATTAAAGAGGACTAGGAAGGGTCGCCTCGCAAGACTATAAATGCGAGCGCCCGGCCAGGTAGTCGCTACGGGACTGGGGAAAAAAGGGAATTTTTTAGGTTAGATTAACAAACTAAAAGCAAGCACTAACGAAAATCAACGAAAAATGCTTATAATTCCATTCAAACATCTTTTGTCCCTGCGTCTTGTCAGTGACTGCAGTCTTCTAAAACCAAACCAACCTAATATAATATTTATTGGTATGCGTTCCAATCAGTTGGTATGCTACAACAAGGGGCTATGAAACTATTCGGAGGGAAATATCCCGTACCTGTGTCAGGCAGAAAGTTGGGGCAATTTCAGCATTTCTGGTCTGGCGAGGCGACCCTTCTTGATCCTCTTTAATGAGCGGGGCAGTTTCATCATTTCAAAAGTACCTAAAATATCGGGGCAGTTTACGTGTCCCCAAATAAATACCATACGAAATCGTATTTTTCAATTGCTCTACATTTTTGCATTTTAGTTCACTAAAGCCGTTTGGACCGTTCACATGGTAGTCTAGTCCGCTACAATTTGAAACTCAAAACAATTGCGCAGGTTTGAAACTTGTTAAAGAAAAAAATTCAATCTCCAATGTAAAATTACATCAGAAATGGAGGTAAAAGGTAACTACTAGGCTGCAGTAGACGGTGAGGCATTACCAAACTGCGATGTTTCCGTTACAACTATAGACATTTCAAAATAGTTTAAACGTGTGAAAGTTCTTCAGTGGAAATGTTTTTTCAACCTCAAATCGTTACGAGATGTATCAAAGTAACAGGACTAGTGCACTTATCCAAGCTTCAGAAGTACTCTCTCGTATTGATTACCATCAGTGTGAGTGCGAGAGAGACGGAGCTATACTAATACTGGTGTTGTGTTGATGTACCTTGAATAGTTGATGCGACCAGCAAATCACGTTCCTACTAATGCACGGTACTCACTTGGAATATTTCGGTTCAATTCGAACTTTTGGGCGCCATTAAGAGCCTTGGTTACGTCGATATAGGGGTGACCGATTATCATTTTAATAAAAGCTAATCAGTCAGTACAAGAAACGTATTTGTTAGAATCAATAACATGATAGATGCAATCAGGAGTCAAATTTGAAGGTATCGTTGCAAAATAAACAATGCATGATTTAACAAAACATTAGCTCAATTGAAGACCGAAACTAATCTATCCATTCAACAGAAATCCATCATTTATCTTGCCCATGGGGTTACGACAGTTGGCGGATAGTAAATTTTTAATACTACATTTTTCATACGAATAAGTTTTTTACGTATAATATACGTTCTGAATATTATAGTCATACGGTGTTTGGACTCGATTTCAATAGAAACTGAATCAATTTCACAGTGACTAGTATCATGGAGCAATTAATTATAATTAAAAAGATTAATTGAAGGAACAACTGCTTCAGGCACTCTCGATCAAAGACGGAGAAGAACTTCGTAAAACAAGAATTTCTATTACAACTGCGAATGCTGTAAAACATTTGTCAAGCACAACTTTAGGCAACTCGGTACAGTCGCAGTAGCATACATTAAAACCTTCAGCCAGAGCAATGTTTTAGCACATCCGACTGTCAATATGCAGTAAATATAAGCGAACTGTGGCGGAAGGGAGACGGGGGGAATGTCCCCAGACTTCATTGCTACCAACCTACCAAACTCATTAAAAACTACTTTTACTCATCTTCACTTCACCGTGTCTTGATAACCAGTTCTGAATCTACGCGATGTCTTTGTCCGCTGTACAAAGTACTCGCAACTATTCTGGCGGTGGCATTAAGGGCCCTTGTCATGTCCCGTGGATCACAATCTAGTAGTTTCTTCATGTAAACGCCATTTTTTGAAGCACAGAAGGAGAGCAGTTGGAAAAAAATCAAATCACGGGCGTTTTCGCATTACATACTAAATGTGTATTAAATATAACTTTAAAAAAAAAATTGTATAGGGAATTTTGATGTTTTCGTACTTTAAAAGGAAAAACAGAACCCTCTTATACAGGACCACTCGTTTGTCTGTCCAATTAAAATGTAAGACAATGATTGATCAAAGTTGGGTTGAAAACAACCATATTTATAAACCTAAGATAATATAAAATCAAACAGAATGGAGGAGGGAACTAATGCTTTAACAATTCAGACGCACTCGTTAACAAGTGATCTGTGAATTAACGTAATTTTACAAAGCAACGTGAAGTTGTTTGTTTCAGCTTGTTTACAGAAAATGTACAATAATGGAATAAATTCATCGTATAAAGTTTAATTTTAAACCTGTTGTCACTCACACTTAAGTAAATTACTGTTTCACGTTAAAAAACACGGGTTACTCAGCAACAGAACTGCTTCGAGGGGATATCATGAAAGCTCGTTTTACAAAGTTGTAATATCAAACAACTTCTATCCAAATCTATTCTCTACTAACACTGTACAGTATTCATAAAAATGTTTTGTCTAATTTCAGGTGGTGTTAGCAAAGTTATTTTGAAAATGTTATTGTACAATCTATATATATACATATAATCCAAATACCACTCACTCACTCATCACGAAATCTCAAGAACCACCAAACGGATCGGAATGAAATTTGGAATATAGCTTCCTCTAGGGCCGTGGGTGCTCGCTAAGAAAGGTTTTCAAAAAATTCGAAATTTTAGGGGACTTGGTGGGGTCAAAGTTACTAAAAAAACCACCGATCGAATTGGAATGAAATTTGGTAGGTAGCTTCCTCTAGGGCCCTAGGTGCTCGCTAAGAAAGGTTTTATTTTAGGGAAGGGGAGGGGGTTCGGGGGGTCAAAGTTACTAATACATAGTGTGATATATTTATTGATATATATTTTTTGTTAATATACATTTAACTTTGATTTGTCTATCCTTGCAAAGCCGGATCGGGCAGCTAGTTATATATATCTATAAAGAAGATAAGTCTGTGGGTATGATTAATTCAATTTGTATGTGTATTCGCTACGCTCATCCAGACCGTTTGGAGGATCGGGACCAAATTTTGCGTAGCGATTAAACATTATTTTTAATTACTACTGTACTTATATTTCAGAGGTTAAAATGAGGTAACTACCCTAAACAATTCACCTTTAATTTCCAGAAGAATAAATAGCTTAAATTTTGCACAATTGTCTCTTATGTGATACTGTACATACAAAAAATACAGTAGGCTATATAACTACCCTTGGATTTTTAATTTTGTTTTTAGGGGTCAAAAACGGGTTACTTATACTAACCCCTAAAACAATATATTTATTATTTTACTTACTTTGAAGCTAGAGAGCTAAAATTTGGTACATTTATTTCATAAATGTTACATAGAATAAGTAAACCTATCGAATTACTGTCGCACTACCGTCTAGTGTTTAGTGGGTTAAAATAAGATATCCACTCGTATAAAACAAATATAAACTTCACAAACTTCCTACAAGCTATACAGAAGAAATTTTGTGCATATTATTCTTAGGAGATGTGTATTTTATTGGAAGAAACGCCATTTGTATTACGATTAGGCTACTTGAGTCTAAGGCTAGCCGTTCACGGTACGATTTGTAGGACGACCGAGTTGGACTACAAGTTGGATGCGTTTCACCACACACGCTCCAACTAGCGTTTCCAATTCAAGTCTTCTACCCTTGCACATCCTAATGTGCAGTTGTATCAAAATGTCCAGCAATTACTATTTGAAAATAATTGGTAAGAGAATAATTTCGGGAGTATGCCTCCTTCTAGCCTTATCCTCGCAGAAAAACGAAAAAGGTCTGGGTTAGGAAATTATTTGTTGATCGCGTCAACTACTGTGACGCGAAAATGCTCAACAATATTGATAACGAGAATTACAAAAATTATCTCAGAATGGACAATTTCGCTTTTACGTTTTTGAGAGAGTTGTCCCATTAATTTCTTTACAAGATATCCTCATGCATGCGTGAATGTGTACCTGCAGAACAACTCCTCTTGCTGGGATGTTTTACGGGCTTTTCGGTTTGCATACACTGCATCACTTGTGTCCCACAAACACCTACTCTCCCGGTACAATTCAGTAAATTCCGAAAGCCCTTTATTATCGAAGTAAAAAGGTAAAAGGTACTGTATAGGGAAAAAAGGAAAAGGGCTGCAAACAACAGCAAGATCAAAGTTTACGCTTCGTCAAACTGACGCAATCGGACTATCACCACACGTAAGTCCGACGCCGTCGGAAGTTGGAGCACCTTGTAGGCTAGTCTGGGACTCCGATTCGTCCATCAAACCCATTCACGCTCCTATATCGGATCCTACATCGCACATTGAATCGGACCATGAATGGCTTTAGGGCTGAAATGGGATAAAAATTAAAAATTATTCGTACACTTGCTATGAAGCTAAAAATATGAAACGTGGCACTTATTACTCTTAAATTGTGCATATAAGAGGACAATTTATTGCATTTCGGTTATTTGCGTCTATTTTTCGTAAAATATAATCATATATGTGAAATGCCTGTCAAAGCACGATTTTTAATTTTCACGTTCGTCCGGGAGTTTGAGTAATAAACTGGTGAAAAACTTGCACTTACTGACCATGTATGTATCTAAATGGGAAAAAGATCGATTTGGCGAGTACCTGCTAGTACCTTATAAATACACCTGGCGTTGGTAAGTGTACGAATACAAAAAGAGTAATTCCAGTCCAGGTCACCGATAACCACATCTTATCCCAATACAAGTGCCTCTGTCCTAATCAATCGTAATTTAAGTGAAAATATCAAAGTGTACAATAATCTGTTTGCATTTTTTCATTGCAGAGCCCTCTAGTTTACAAATAGAAT
Source organism: Philaenus spumarius (assembly GCA_018207615.1). Classification (NCBI taxonomy): domain Eukaryota; kingdom Metazoa; phylum Arthropoda; class Insecta; order Hemiptera; family Aphrophoridae; genus Philaenus; species Philaenus spumarius. The sequence goes on from JAGFPH010001842.1 coordinate 75,588, forward strand.
AATATCTCACGGCGAACTCAATTATAAGGCAAAATAAAGTCCGTCTGTAAGTTGCTATTTATACACATTTTGTTACTACATCACTAAAACTGTACCTTAACATTAAAAAAACAAAACTAGAATGTTACTTAACAGGAAGCCAGTAAACATTAAACAAAAATAATTATGCCTTAATATACATTATTTAAACTTAATCAATAGTTATGGTAATCAACTAACTATTGTTTGTATTTGTACGCTCTAACTTGATAATTAAATCATCTATTCCAGTTTTTCCATTCAAGAATTTTTTGTAATCTTTATTCTCATTGTTTCTGAACCTAACCGTGTAACTCTTCCAAATTGTTCAAACACAAACATAATGATAGGTATCTTCAATTTCCACATTTGTACAACAATATACAAGACAATATACTGTACTTGTATAACGTCATACTTGTCCTGCATTGTTATGCACTGCTTTTAAATCATAAATTTTTACTTACATCTGTACATTATTATTATTTAATAACATGTTATATGTGTACCAAATTTAGCTACCCCTAATCTGTCTGCCCCAAGGTAATTTTGGGAGTGAAGGCTTATACTAATTACTACTATACATTTTTTGTAAGTAAAGTCTGCCAGCATTGTGTTACCTATATTGGCTGGATCTGCGTCCTCTGAAAAAGGCGTCTTTATCCACATCTTCTTCAGTTTCATGGCCACAGGAGATTCGTCCGTTGAAGCCACTGAAACAATACAAACATACACTATGGTTAAACATATACTATCGTTTATGTCAGCGCAAGCGGTTGTCAACTCTGGCCTGTTGCAACCAAAACAAGAAACTACCACACCACACTGGATTCCACGTTCACCGTGAAGTACAGAGCGCCCATAAGCCATGTTATCCATACGACAGTCTCAGCTATACTAGCCAACTAAAAAACATCAATTCCCATGCAATGCTCGGTCAGTTGACGCAACCCGCATGACAATAAACGTGATGTTCCTTGCAATGGTAGTAGCATGTCTATTCTCCCGTAAGATCTGTACTGCACGGTGAACGTGGAATCGAGTGTAGAACGATGTTCACACAGTAGAATGAATAGAGGTATGTCAAGCGTATACCAAATAAATTTAAAAGGTGTAGATTTTTTAGGTTTATTGATGAACGGATTATGGTAAATGTAGATTAAGTTATGTGGCCTTATGCCGTTACCTACTACCGTCGAAATGTCGAAGTAGTTTAAAGCCACTTCACACTGGCGAAAAAGGATGTCTTGGATTGGAATGGCAAATGCTTAAGAAGTGCTTTGACATTCATACGGGTGCAGAATGGACTTTTCGGACGCCCATGGATGGCTTGGATCACGTCCATGGAATAAGGAAATAGTTTTTTCGAGTCTCTTTATTTTTACCATTAGAACAGACGCAGAAGTTTAAAAGCAATATGGCGACAAATTCACACGAATTAAATGAAACTCCGAATCACAATAATAAGGAGAAAAAAAACAATAACTGAACAACTAAAATAAAAATTGTACATGTTGTTTTATCATGATTTACATTTCATCCTCAGAGGGCTTTTACACAAATGAACTACAATATTAAGGTTAACTCCGCTCTCCCCATTCATCTCCGGTTACGCCCAATTAAGGCGTGTATTTATGGGGAGTGGGGGAAGCGACGCTATCCACTAGAAACAAATCACTACAATTAACAAATAGCTCCTTAAAAATAAAACTATTTAACAAATAATTATAACAATATTAAAATATAAAATAAAACAAGCTGATCTAAATAAATCTGTTAGAATAAAATAATAAAACAAATGCGTTCAAAAAATACAATTTTAAACTAGTAGGCTTAACAAAATTGAGTAAAAAAACTTTAAACAAATACATAAGAGAACAAAACATAATGCTTTAAAATAAAATACAACAAATAATATTCAACAATCATTGTTAAATTGTGGAGACCAAGACGCGTTGTGATTGGGCATAACCGTAGAAGATTGGGGAGAGCGGAGTTAACTTTAATATTGTAATTAAGTAGTATAAAATCCTCTGGGAGTGACATTATGTCAACGAAATGTACACCAGGTTAGTTCAATAAACATAATTTTTTTTAAAGAGGATCAGTTGTTTTTGCTTCTTATTTTTGTGGTTTAAGGGTAGGCTCTAGTAAAACAGAAAGCAACCTGCGACCCCAGCGCTTCACCCTATAGCGGCGGTATATTACGCGGACATTGCTCAGCCTAAATTCATTTAAAACCCACAATTGTTCAAATAGCGTTTTTAAAAAAATACCAAACTCTTAGGGACAAAATTCTTCATCCGAATGGCTTGGTAATTTTTTGCTATTTTAGTTACAACGTAAAAAAATATTTAAAATCACCCTACAGCGGCGGTAGGTTACACGGACTTGCTCAACCTAAATCCATTTAAAACCAGCAATTGTTCAAATAGCGTTTTAAAAAAATACCAAACTCTCGGGGACAAAATTCTTCATCCGAATGGCTTGGTAATTTTTCGCTATAATTAATAGTGACAACGTAAAAACATATTAAAAATCAATGTTTTAAATTGTTAATAAATATTAAACAAAATGTTTTTCTTAGTTTTGAAAAAGCCATTTGGGTGCATATTGGCCATAGCTTTAAAATGACACATTGTTCATAACTATCCGATCAAAAATAAAGGAATAAATAGGATTTTAATTTAACATTGGCGTTATGGTGTCAGCCAACATGGCCGACAGCTAGAGCCGACCCTTAATCAATTAGAATGGGAAAATCAAATGCAAGTCAACCGGAAAATTAAATGTATTGGGAAAATCAAATGCTAGCCAACCACACATTCGAATCTATTTGGAAATTTAAATGAAAGCAAACCACACATTTATATTTATTTTTAAAATCAAATGCAGGTCAACGACACATTTTAAAAACTTCTTGGAAAATTCAAATGCAAGTCAACCACACATATGAATTTATTTGGAAAGGCAAAGGCAAGCCAACCACACATTTGAATTATTGGGAAATTCAAATGGAAGCCAACCACACATTTGAATTATTGGGAAATTCAAATGCAAGCCAACCAAACATTTATATTTGTTGGGAAATTCAAATGGAAACCAACCACACATTTATATTTATTGGGAAATTCAAATGATCTTCAATGTGTATCTGTTTCTCCCTGGCAATAACTTAACTCCATCTCAAACAGAAGCAGAATATCGGCAACGTCCATTGTATTACTAAGCGTACACATACGATTACGATAAAACTGTTACTTTCTTTATTTTAAGAGAAATTATTTCTATACGATCTAGGAATAATGAGGCACGTACTGGGCTGAGGGGGGAGGCAATAGTTATGTGGCAGAATAATGAGATGAGTTGCTGCAACACCCCCTACCTCACCTCCGCCACCCACACATACAAGTATGGATTTCCCTTGTGTTTGTACTGTGCAAACTTTCATGATTGGAGATAGATTAAACATTCGCTTGCACGCGCGGTAAAATTTGCAGCCAATCAAAAATTTTATAATTTGGACACGTTTCAGCGTATAATTAACGTGCAGTTATCAAACAAGATGCATTTTGGATAAATTTACTTCCGAAGAAATAAACAGACGTACAGAATTAACTCGATCCCCAAAGGTTCTGTACTACTAGCCCCATTTCTAAATTTTTACTAAAAATTATATTAATAATAGTAATAATAAGAACGATCCAACACTTCATATACCGTACCAAAACACTAATCATGGTTGCAATAAATTGTACGTTGGTGGTGGAGACCAGCGAATGGAGGAAACGGCTACCAATCATATAGTTCGTTTACAGTTTAGTTGATAGCATTTGCCTTATGACGCGCTACTAACTGACCTAACTACATCGGCTCCTATTCACTACCACATTGAATTATGAATATCCTTATCTCAGTGTTTAATTCAAGATCCAAATTTCTTCATTTCAGTAACGTACCTCATGTTTAAGTAAACTCCATTATATATTCCTAATAACTTCACTCCATTCCACGTTCAACGTGCAGTACAGGTCTTACGGGAGAATAGACATGCTACTACCGTTACAGGAAACATCACATTATTGTCATGCGGGTTGCGTCAACTGACCGAGCGTTGCATGGGAGTTGGTGTTTTTTAGTTGGCTAGTGTCGCTGAGACTGTCGTATGGATAACATGGCTTATGGGCGATCTGTACTGCACGGTGAACGTGGAATCGAGTGTAGTTTAAATGAGTTTTATGAGGTTGTGAAGTTTTCCTGCCCATGAGGTTGGACAATGCCTGCCCATGCTATCAACTACACAGAAACGAACAATAGTAGTGTCGTACACCACCGCATGAACGAAAAGTTCGAACAAGTGGGATAACATGACCAGTATGCGGTGTGATCAGAGTAGCTCAGTTGGCAGAGCATTAGCATAGAAAACTAAAGGTTCTAGGTTCAAATCCCGATCTTGGCCCATGTTTTACACTTATAATTTACTTAAATTAACCCTTCCAACATTAAAATTTTTTTTAATAGCATTATATGTGTATCATTATCCACAATAGAGCCAAAAAGTTACTACTATTTGCAAACCAGACGAGATGAACCCAATTCCAGAATGAACTAGGAACAATTACTTTCTGCTCTGAGAAAGACTGAATGCAAACCCGAGAACGTCAGCAATAGCAAACTTTATTGAGATTAGTACCATAAAATATCCATTTTTTGGGTACCAAACCAAACTTTACTCCTTAAATTCAATAGAAAATATTTGTTTCAGATTTAATTATGATTTATTATTATTAAATTCCAAAGTACTGCTTTATCCGTTTCTGCAAAAACATTCACACGCTGCAAAAAAGCGACCCTATAAGGGTACCGTATTTTCATTTGAGGTACGAAATCATACAAATACCATTTAATATCAAAACAATTGCTAATTGTCCATTTGTTTTTAGTTTAACGATTTTTTACTGTTACGTAATTTTACCACGAGATAAACGTCGTGCGGATGTTTTTCTTGAATGCTGCATGCACAAAGTCTGGATCCTCGCCAAATAAAACTAATTGTTTAACGTTTGATCTTTCCAAACAGACAATGAAAAATGTTCTACTACGCCGTTTATCAGTTGATACCCCTTTGTTGTTAAGGTATTTGAACACAAAACATTGTGTGCCGAAGTTCGTGCGTATAAGCTGATGTGAAATGTCAAATTATATCCGTTCTTAATCGTCGTAACCCTTTGAAGACCAACTTCCGATATATCGGGAGTTCAGGAAACTCTTCGTAGAGGTTTATAATTTTTAAAATATCGGATTTTTTACTTGAAACTGTAGAAAAATAACCATATTAATCAAAAGTACTCAATGCTGAGAAATTTATAAAAAGAAAATATTTCTTATCTCAATCTCGAACGTAGGTGCACAATAGATAATTATTGCCGGAAGCTCAGCTGTTTTAGTTATTTTACCGTGTTGATCTTTTAAGTGGTGATTTTTGCTTGTTTTTTGTTTATTTTTATTTATAGTTGCCAAGATGAGTAGATGAGAAAATTTACGTTCTAGTGAAGTTGGTAAACTGCTTAGGTCCGAGTTAAATAACAATATAGTCCAGGGCACAACTTCGCTCTCGCTAAAACATTGTTTCTCATTCGATTTGTTAGCGCAGTCTTACGCAAAAAGATTTTCTTATAACATAGCTGCATGTTGCCTTGCGGAATCGGTGGTTTTTCGCCAGGAAATAATTTTCTGTATGTTGGATAAGTCATTTTGAACGAAAAAGGTCTCTTGCAATTTTTTTCTAAAATTGTTCGTTCTGAAATGTACAGTAAAATATTTTAGGTCTTAAAAAAAACCAAAAATTACAATGTTCAACGTTCAAAGGCCATATCAAAAATTGCAATTTTGATGTTGTCAAAGTTCTAAGGTGATCTTACACCAAAATTATTGTTTTTACTCACAGATGAGGTTGTGTAGCATCCCGCGTAGCACCCTTTGATGTTTCGGAGATGTATGGGTGCTATGCAAGCATCGTTGAGCGGACATGTGCAAACGCATTACAGCTCGGTGTTATATCACCAAGCTGCGTGGTTTTCATGACGGACTTAGCGATTGAAAACACGCTCGAAGAATGGACCGCGTTATTGATCTACGTCGGACAGACACAGCTCGATTTCCCGTACGTCTCATGATCAACAGCAAGTTTATTTGACCTAGTTCCATTTCGTTATCGGATCTTGGCCACACTTGAAATTAAAAGAAGCCACATTTGTTATCTGCGTCATGTATTTTGCATCAACTTCTTGCTTTATTAAATTATTGATAATACTTCTGAAATAGAAGATTTAGACAGTGGGACGATCATGAAGGAGGTACAAAGGTATATTGTTATTATAATCCAATTGACTAATGGTATAAAGAAAAAGAGTGACACTTGAAGAAAAGTTCCTATCTGTCAGAGGCTTTGGTAATATACAAAAAAATTTGACTATACTGATAAGACAAAATAAGAATCTCATGAACAAAATATTCTTGAATGAACATTAGAACTGCCATTTTGAAACCCATTAAAGGATCTTAAATTTATTTAAAAAGTGATAACATAATATGGTTTCTTACTTACGATCCGGACACTAAGCGCCAACCAATGCATTGGAAACGCGCCAGTTCACAGATGCAGAAGAAAGCTCGAATAACCAAATCAAAATTCAAAGCAATGATTGTGTTTTCAATATTCTTGGGGGTTATGATTGCGATATGATATTATTGCGTGTACGTAATAGGCCAGTCGGTAAAGGTCAATTTAGACCAAAAGTACCAGTAATTTGCAATACGGCTGAATTTTTTTTTATAAGTACATTAAAGTATGTAGATTAACATAAAAAAAAAGTTTACCAGTCTATCGATTTCCCAAAGTCGAAAAAAATCGATTATCATTTTTTTTTCGATTATCCTTAATAATTCGAGCTGGGATGAAGATAGAGGAAAATAAAAAATACCACCGTGTAGGGGAGGTATTTTTCAACAAAAAAGGTCATATGTATTTATTTCGTCCGAGCAATGGTTTGTCTGGAAAAAAATCGATAATGCAGGTATGTATTTTGCAGCAGGGGGAATCACTAAAAGGGGACATCTTATTCATATATGAAGCGTTGGCTCATTCTAAATTGGCCGAATTTTAATATATCGAATTGAAACTTGACATAGGAGTTAAAATATATATTTTAAACATGTGTATGCTGAGTCTCAGCTTGTTATCTTGAAAATGACCCGATCTAGGAGTCGATTTCGATTATCGATTTTAGGAGTACCGGACCCACCAATTCATTTTAAACAGCTCCAGTTTAGAAACTTTTCGGAATATCAACATCAAATTTGTTTTACAAGTTGAGTACACCAGTATAAATATTCTTAGTAAGTATGAACGATTTTTTTCTTGTTATTTTTAAAAACGAGGCGCTTGAAAATAGTCTTCTGTTTTACCTATCTCGTTTTAACTATAATGCTTTTGGATTCAACGACTCCATTTTCGACATTTTTGAACATATCGATTTAAAAATTGATACAGAAGTTAAAAATACAATTGTTTTTTGCTATACTTATTTTAAAAACTATATTTAAAAAAATGACTAATCTGCAGCTGATCAACTCAAGCGTTTTGATGAAAAATCTAAAAAGGTCTAAAATTATACTTTTTTAATTTACTTGTGCTTTTAAAAGTAAATAATGAAAAAGGTTTATACTCCTTGAACTTGTTTGAATATATATATTTAACTTGTAAAAAAACTTTCAGGTTGATATTTTGAAAATTTTCTAAACTGGAGGTGTTTAAAATGAATTGGTGGGTCCGGTACTCCTAAAATCGAGAAACTCATTAATAAGTCAAGTGTCTCTAGATCGGGTAATTTTCAAGATAACAAGCTGAGACTCAGCATAAATGTTTAAAATATATATTTTAACTCCTATGTCAAGTTTCAATTCGATATATTAAAATTCGGCCAATTTAGAATGAGCCAACGCTTCATATATGAATAAGATGTCCCCTTTTAGTGATTTCCCCTGCTGCAAAATTGCTCGGACGAAATAAATACATACGACCTTTTTTGTTGAAAAATACCTCCCCTACACGGTGGTATTTTTTATTTTCCTCTATCTTCATCCCAGCTCGAATTATTAAGGATAATCGAAAAAAAAAATGATAATCGATTTTTTTTTCGACTTTGGGAAATCGATAGACTGGTAAACTTTTTTTTATGTTAATCTACATACTTTAATGTACTTATACAAAAAAGTTCAGCCGTATTGCAAATTACTGGTAGTTGTAACCTATACCGACTGGGCTATAATGAGTATCTGAAACTCTGGATCAGCAATACTGCCTTGTGGTCCTAACAACTATTCTTCGTGAACGATTTGAGTTGTAGAAAACCCAATCATGGATTCTTCATCCGAACAAAGCCCAGCCCATACTGCATTGTCTGTCGAGACTTTTTATCCAAGCATGGGATCTCTTGGTTGGAGCATCCACCTGATCCATCATATTCACCAGACCTCACACAACGTCACGTTAATTGTACCCCAAGATGAAATCGGTACTGCAAGGTACGAGATTGAAAGAAAAAGTGACGGAGACCAGTGTCATGTTTTCTAAAAAATGACCAATTCAAAATTCCCATGGAGTGGTGTAGGAATCATGGAGGGGAGTATATTGAAGTAAATAATGGCCAACTAGTAAATAAATGCAAATAAAGAATTTTATAGCACTAACCCCGTAATTTTTTTAGAAATGCTTCAATACTTAAATCTGTTCCAGAGTAAATTAATTGTGAGACAGACGGGCTATACTATAGGATTTATATTTTCACCTGAGGTAAAGAACCCAACAAAAGGGATTTGAAATAAATTACAACGATGAATTAATTTTGCTCATGTGCTTTACACGAATTTACCTACCCTAAACAAAGCTTAAATAGTCAGCTCAAATTTCCTGTAGCATTACAAAAACATGTGTTAAAACATTGATGAAACCCAGTCGTATAGTGTGCCAGAGAGGAGAGGCGAGGCGAGGGGAGGAAAGAAATACTTTTCCGCCGGCAGATTCTATTGCAACAAACTCCCCTCCCCCTCCATACTGCACAAATTGCATTCTGTTGTATTACACTTTGGTGATTTAACCATCCAATGGCTGCCTTTAGTTTCTCTGCATAAAACTGCATGTTCTATAACCCACTGAATATTGTTTAAAAAGTAACTTTTTATATCTAAAAATACAAAAGTACAAACGTGTGTTTATGTTATTATTTAACATATAATTTAAGTTATTGTAAAAATTTTAAACAATTAAATTTTTTAACATATAAACAATAACAATGTCTGGAATTAATTATAAATTAATGGTGGAGACCAGGGAAATGGGGAACGGCTCATTTGTTTCGAGTACTATATACACGTCAGCTTATCATTGCCTGAAAATATACTTTTTTAATATTACAATTACACAAACATCTGTGGTCTTCACTCAGATTCGAAAATAGATCTAGCTCCGCGGTCTCGGTCAAGACGCTTAGCTAAACTTCACGTGACGGTTCCCAAACAGAGTATTACCGTACATAGTCCAGTCAAAGAAGATCTTATGAATAACCACAACAACCAAGGTATAGTATTGTAAAAAAATAAACGGTATCAGTTAACTGACACAAACTTTCTCCCAACTTACTGTAGTCAAAATAATATTGTTTTCAATCATTTTATTTATTACTTTTTAGAACAAAACAAAAAAATAATATTCTACCTACGTTAATCGTATAAAAAAATTATTGTCCAAGGCGGGATTCGATCGCGCGACCTTTGAATTACTGGCCGTGATCGCTACCATGGTGCTACCCCGTGCGGCCGCTGCCGCGATGCTAGATTGACGTCCAACATAAACTTGTTTATTTTTAAACATTTCCCCATAATTATAAAACGCCGAAGTTTTGATAAAAGCGGGTGGTGTCATTTTGTTTGGCATCTTAAGCACTATAAATACTGAAAATTTGATCAAAATCGTTAGAGCCATTTTTGAGAAATTTGCATTTTTGTCGTTTTTTATGGGTTTTTAGGGGTAAATTACCCTTAAAAATTAAAAATTCCAAAAAATGAAAAAAACGCCTGGAGATATTAGGGTTTAGTACCTACATACCAAATTTCATGAAAATCGGACCAATAGTGTCCTCTCTGGTCGTGTATACATACTGACAGACTGACAGACAGACACCACTCTAAAAACACTTTTTTGGGTTCAGGGAGCACCAAAACAAAAAATTCCACTAAAAATATTTTTGGGTTCAGGGAGCACCAACACAGATAATTGCACTAAACCATTTTTTGGGGTTCTGGGAGCACCAAAACAGATAATTCAACTGAAAATTCAAATTCGAACATTTTTACGAAAACAATACTTTCTTCATATACTACGTATAGGGTGGAGAAAGTAAAAAACATGAAATTTAGCAGAAAATTAAAAATTGCCGTAACTTTTGATTTGTTGAAGATAAATTAGTAAAATATATACATATTGAAGAAATTACTATTTTCTACAACTTACTTTCCGTCGATTTTCCTGTAAAAAGAAAGGTTGACGAGTTAGACAAGTTTGACAAAAAAAAAAGTGAGGCTAATCAATTTTCCGGAAATTATCGATTATCGATAGAGAATATATCGACAACTAAAACAGAAAAAAATTAATATCCACCATTAAGCGGCAAAAGGTAGACGTTTACTATGTTTAACTCCTGAGTACCACTAACAAATTCCCAAAGTCAAATGCTTCCTCCTCTCCATGTTCTCTACATCCTCTTTTCGGTCAATCATTGACTGGATTAACAGCTAATACATAAAAGAAAAAGTTTAGTAATACTATAGTTTTCTGCTGTACAGCGAGTACCTCAAACAACAGTATAGTAAAGTACTTGACGGTATAACCAATCAGAGAGCATCACCAAGTACTCTCTCCCAAGCCAAGCCATTCGCTTCCCTTGCCCTAAACTATTCTACCCCTTGCCACTACTGCCGGACATATCAATCTTGCTTCGCACTCCTCTCTATATGGATATGGGTGTCCATTATGGAAATGACCCAAACTTAAGATCTGAGTCACTGGCAAAGGTAAAGGGTGCGGGTGCTATCTGATTGGTCAAAGAACGTGACCTAGTGGGATGCTATTTAAATGGTCCAGGGGCGAGACCAAAGTGACAATGATCTCTGATTTTTCAAAAGGTGAGGTCAAAGTGGTAATGTGACCGAATCCAGCTATCTGATAGCTTCTACACCATACCGTCGAGTACTCTACTGACAACACCACAGATTTGTTTTTCTAGCTGCAGTAATTTGAGAATAGTCAGCAACATTTTCAGAAATGTTTTTTAGACTACAAATCACAATTTACAGTAGTTACGATACACTAGTTTTACCGTCTCTCAAATGCACAGTAAAATATTGTTTTAAGGTGTGATTACTGTAATATTATGAATGTATGCGCATCAGAATACTTTACAGCATTATCGAATTTCCTTGCAATAGCTTCATCTGTTCTGGAAAAAATTGACTGTAAAGTTCCGTACTACGAACCTTCCATAAAATTTGACCAACATGTCACTTTATAAAAATTTTTGGATATACAATTTATATTGAGAACCACTACCTCAAGATTTTGCTGTTTAAAAAAAAATATATAAGTGGATGGGGTTTTAGCAACGTTTTCGAGAGTATCTTAAAAACTATGTATTGCAAACATTTTAAATTAAAGTTGATTAAAGTTCTTTTAAATGATACGACAGTAACATCAAATATTTATTTTTTGAAGTACCAATCTTTGTTCCCTTTCACTTTCGTAGTATTTTTGAGTTCTGATTATTGTAAAATGCACAAGTTAGCAAATTTTGAAAGCAATGCCACATTTAACTGTTGTAGAGAAAGGTGACTGTAGCACACACAAACGAGTGATCCAATAAGGATTTCCTTTATTTATTTAATGTGCGAACCTATAAAAAAAACGGTTCTGCACTCTTATTTTACTTTATGTTTAGTTTTCGCTGCTCTTTTCTTTTTCATTTGATCAATATTTTCCACATTCTCTCCTATAAAATTAATCCGGATAATCGAGGTCCTTATATAATTAGAGTTTAACTGTTAACAAAATTTCAGCTCTCTAATTTCTAGGAAAATAAAATAGTGAATTTATTCTTTTAAGGGTCGGTATCCCCGTTTTCATCTTTTAAAAACAAAATCATGAAAATGCGAGGGCTACATTATTTTAATGAAACAATTGTCCTAATGACATCTCTCAATTTTAATTGGAATTAAAGTTGTATTGTTTTAGGGTAGTTAACCCATTTTAACAACATAAATGTAAGTACAGTATTTGAAATATTTTTTACAGCTTTTGCTCCGTCTTGAGCTAATTAATCAGTATGCCAAATTTGGTCGCGATTTTACAATATTTAAACAAGAACAAAGTTTAAATTTACTTTTAGAGAACAAGGCATTCAAAAATAAAATTATTGTGGGTCAATATCACCCAAAAAAATAAAACCTTAGCAAGTATCCATATTGTGTAGACACCCCGGTCACGGTTGACGAACCATTGTAATGTTTGCCATAGCTCAAGCCCGAAGGTAACAGTTCAAGCATTACATAACGCAGTAGTAGGTGAACGTACTGTTTTATATAAAATGTTATCTACACCTCTCACTTCCACGTGTAGTCAGTCTAGGCGTCTGATAACACTGTACTGTGTAATAATACAAACATTCAGAACGTTAGGACGCTGGTAGAGTAGA
>JAGFPH010001842.1:97347-107832 GCA_018207615.1 Philaenus spumarius
CCCTCAAGTTTTAGGTATCTATCTTCAAAGCAAGTGTACGAATTATTATTTAGTTTTAAAGGTAGTTATCCCATTTTACCTCTTAATTGCAGGAATCCAAATGAAAATTGTGTTTTTTGTATAAGACATAAGAATTATTATTCGTACCAAATTTTAGCTCTCTAGCTTGTAAGAATTAAGTGGAATTTATATTTATTGTACAAGGGTAGGCCTAGTTGCTCTATTTACCCTCTTAGATTTTCATATGAAATAAATATTGCAAATTTCAAATCTTTAGTTTAAAGAGGAGTAAAATGATGAATTTATTGTTTTAGAGGTAGGTATCCCCGTTTATATCCTTAAAACAAATGAATATAAACTCCACACATGCGAGCTCCAATAATTGTATGCATACATAAAAAATTGCCAAAATTTCAGTTAACTCTATTCTCATGGGAATTAAATAAGTATTGTTTTAAGGTAGTTAACGCCTGTAAGTAATTGAAATATTTTCACGGCATTAGCTCGCTCTTGTGTTAATTAATCACTATGCCAAATTCTGTTCCGATCCGTCAAACGGTCTGACCGTGCATAGCGAACAAACAAATTGGATCATACATATCCACGGACTTTTCCTCTGTATATACATACAAGATAGATGGATATGCCTAAAATGGCACAGGTGTACCAGAGCCTAACATTTGACCAGTTTTTCAGTCGTTTACATAAGGTTAAACACCTTTTGTCCAGCATCTGTAAATTCCTGCAACGCGTAACTCGTAAACCAATCGTCGGTTTTTTTAGGAAATCTATTACTCAGCATTGTTTAGTCACGGTGGTAACATTTATTCCAAATTGGGTAAAACCAAGTGTTCCGTAGCCATCGATTAAAACATTCTTCGGTCTAAGCGTCCCGTGATGTCTGACAATGGCTCCTTGGTCTTCTTTGACAACCATTCCGAAAACATTAGTGACACGACAAATTATCAAATGGACACTACTAAAAAAATTCAGAGTCTATTGATTTTACCTGCTAAGGAAGCCACGCATTTAACGCCTATCGTAGAGTGTATAATGTCATCAAAATCTTCTGCCCCAAAAAGCCAATCCTCTTCATGTGCGACACCTATGACACGGTAGTCCCCGAGTGGGACTGGAGAGCGCACACCCGTGGTACAATTTTTGGCTACACTGAGAACAGTTTGCCCCGAAGTCTAGAATGGTCGCGTGCCCGTTACCTTACATGACGCCGTGGCCCCAGTAAGGTAACCATGGTTTCGCCTTCCTTTAACGTTCCGCTGAGGACTTGGCATGACGCATCCAGGTTGCCCGGAATTCGTACGGGAGTCTTATTTAGTGAATTGGTATGGCGGGTTGTATGTTTCATATCTTTGAGTTTATTATTCTGTAACGCTACACACTCTTCTTCCCACTGTCTAAATAAGGTTTGTTTCAAAATTCAGATGAAATCAAACTCTTCGATAGGCTGTAAGTGCACGTCTTCTTTAGCAGCGAAAACTTCTTTATAATCTATCTATATATATAAAAGTTAAATCCACTGACTCACTGATCACGATTTCTCAAAAACCACTGAACAGTTTCGAACTAAATTTGGTATATAGCTTCCTCTGGGGCCATAGGTGCTCACTAAGAAAGGTTTTCAAAAAATTCTAAATTTTAGGGGGGGGGGCAGTCAAAGTTAATAAATCACGATTTCTCTAAAACTACTGAACGATTGGAATGAAATTTGGTATGTAGCTTCCTCTAGGGCCGTAGGTGCTGATAAGAAAGGGTTTAAAAAAATGTGAAATCTTAAGTGGGTTTGGGGGGGGGGGCTCAAAGTAACTAAATCACGATTTCTCCAAAACCACTGAACGGATTGGAACGAAATTTGGTATGTAGCTTCCTCTAGGGCCATACGTGCTATAAGAAAGGTTTTAAAAAAATTCGAAATTTTAGGGGGGTTTGAATTGGTCAAAGTTACTAAAAGTTCCCATAAAAAATACATAGTGCAATATATTTCTTCATATACAGTAATATATTTTTTGTTAATATACATTTAACTTTGATTTGTATATCCGTGCAAAGCCGGATCGGGCCAGCAAGTTCCCCTATATTTCAGCATGATCGGAATCATACAAAATGATATCACAACACATTACAGCCAAAGTCTGTTGCATGGAACACAGAATATCTTTAACCAAAGTGTCAGGAGAATACATACTTGCATATTTGATATATTCAACTTGAAAAAGAACATACTGGAAGTTGCACCGGTAATGGTAAAACGGTATTTAGTGCCTTGAGTATTACACAAAGTGCTGCAGTACATTCAGGAGGAAACTGAGAGTATCCATAAGTAAAATTGCTTCCTGACAGACAAAATTCATATTTGATTCTGATATTGTCCAGTTTAAAACCATCACAGTGAATATTGTATGGCTTCATAGGTAGAGATTGCAGATAAGACATAAACTCCTAGAAGTAAACAACACCAGGAGTAGTTTGATTTAAGTATCTAGACAGTGAGAGATAAACACATGTCTTTTGAACTGTCCATGGAGTATTTACATACATAGGAAGTAGTACAACACCCAAATTAAGAATGCTGATAGTTCTGATGCCAAAGTAGTTTCAGAGATCGTACTGCTCAGATAACGGATTATGAAATACAATATCACTCGTAGGATGAGAAGGTTCGGAGCGTAAGCAAATTTTTTTTAATGCGGTAAATCCGTCAGTTTACGAATCTTTCATCGAATTTTTAAGATATCATGTTGTAATTTACAGGAAGTTGTTCATAAACTTCTAAACTATACTTCGTAGGCCTACTTCTAATTCACAAGATGTAGCGTGACAGACTGTTCTAACCACAGCGCGCTCTTCGAAATCGCGATATCACACCACAAAGCACTAGGCACCGACATTGAGAACTTCCCTAGTACGTTAGAGAGCAACTACTGAGCGGGAATGTCAAAATTGTTATGGCCACTACTCAGCAAACGTGTGTTGATGTGTGAATTAGACATCTGTCACGTGACGCTGCTGTAAAAAGGCCTTAATATTCGATCTTTGATGAAACACATAAGACAAATTCTGTCATGCAATTTGCCCTTCTCGACCAATCAGTGTTAGTATCGGAAATGGATTTGCTGCCACCTCAGCCCTAAAGACTTTTGCGTTCTTCCTAATATCTCGACTTAGGTTACATCTAGGATTTGCTTAGTTTTTTACTGATCTCCATTGGAAATTCTTTTGGGCTTCGCATTTCCTCAATATGTGTTCTGCAGTTTTAATGGTATGAGGATACGTTCTGTTAAATTTATTTTTGGTTAATTAGTCTTTCATTGCACTTAGACAACTACACATTGCTCACAAGAAACTACAGCCTTCTCCAAAAACATAATAGTAAAATATTAGCTTCAATAAAATAATTTCTTCGTCCTTAGAGTTTGGTATTCTGTACTTCAAAGGATTTCGTTGGTTTTTTTAAGTTTAGTACTTCTCGTGCATGAAGTTTGTTATACTTTTTTGGACAAGAATAGCATGCTATACTGCTGAAGACTATTCTCGCTATCACTCCCACACTAATCCAACTTTCCCCGGCAGTTTTAAAGTACAAAACGAGTACTAGCTTTCTACGCAATCCCAAATATTGTACGCAACACCTGTTCTCTTGTTAATTTGAAAACAGCTGGTCATGTAAATTAGCTGGTTTTATAATTAATTAGTCTTAAGTTTTGTTTTCACATCGAATAAGATAATTAACCTTCTGTTCACATAACATAAAACCTGTTAAGTGCAAGTCGATCTTTGTATGGTAGGTGCTTCGCACTATAATTTGATGTTTATGTATTCCCTATTGCCAATACGTAATAGCGATATCATATGCATGAAAAACAATCTCATACAATGTGCGGGTGAAGTTATATATTGTTTAATCGTAGAAATATGACACTTTAGTTTACGCAGAGATGTATGGGGTTTGTGAAAAATCATATGTTTCTTGAATTGTTACTATAAACATCATAAAGAGTTTTCGTATAGTATATTTAGGCTACTAGTACGTTTACATCGACGTTTTATTGGGAGGAGCAAGTATCACCTGGCCTGGCGTGTTACTATTGTATGTACGTATTGTGTGGTTACATTAAATTAACATTACAAACACGAATTAGACTCGTTCACATCTATAATAAATGTCGAAATTATTTAGAATTTTAAGTTAGTAACAACTAAGAAATATCTACAAAAAAATCCTCGACGACTGGCTAATAGCGCTCTCGCCTATTAAACCAAAGTTCCTTAGATTACCGATCAGGTTTACGTCCGAGACAAAACTATAAGTACTGCTTGTACTACAACTTCAGCTAACGAATTGTGTGGCCCTAGCCCCGTGTACCCCCAACAAAGAAACGTCTAACAGTCCAAAATCCTCAAGGACCGTGGCGACAAATAAAGAACTTTCACAAAATGAGAAAGAAGATAACTTTGTTGCAGACATCTCAAGTGAAAAATGTTCTGGGAAATAGCGCACAGTATGGGGAATTTAGGGCTAAGAAAGGTGCGACTTGATACATATATAATAAAGTGTATGAAGGGTGGAACTTTAAATAACATACCTTTGTTTAGTCAATAGTAATCTATTTTTTGATGGCTTCATATTTCGTTGCCACAGTCAACATCATCAAGCCAACTAATAACACCAATGCACTATTGTTTACATATCGCCCATATAACATAAACACTCGTACGACCATTGCACTCGACAAACATAAACATTATACGCCAGCAAAAGAACATGTGGCCACAGTACTGGGAACAAAAGCAATGTTTACATTCTGTACTAGCTGGTGTACCTGTGGCTTAAATAAATAAAAGGACTATCGGATAAATAATGTGCCTTACCCATTACACGTAATAAAAAAACATTATTTTAGATCCGAGTTCCATGGCTTAAAAACGCACTGTGAATTTCGCCCAAATCGATCTATGTGTCCCTTTTAGGCATACGTAAATAACATTATTAGCTATGCACTAATAAATGCTAAAAATCCCGTATTCCGCCAGTTCGTTACTCATAACTCCCGAACAAACATAAAAATTACAAATCAGGTTTTGAGGTGTATTGAACATCTATGAATAGTCGAGGCTATATTGCACATTATCGTATACTGTTTTGATATAATATATTTAACGGTTAAACCAGCGTATACTGTAAATGAAATCATAGACGATCTTTTCAAAGAGTTAAACTTTTGGACCAAATCAAAAGTCCGATCAAATCAAATTAAGTTAAAAGCCAAATCAAATAAGTTTTATTTATAATGTCCGTTCGCAAAACCACTAATTTTGTCCATAAATTTTACATTTTTTAAATAGGAACCCTAAATATTTCCGGGATAAAAAATAGCCCAGATTAATCTCTGAAAAGTCCTCTACATGGAAATGAAAGTTTCGTCAAAATTGGTTTACAAATTCCGGAGATTAGCCCGGACAAACAGAAATTTAAAAAATGGATGTTTATGTTTTAGTAAAGTGTGAATATGAGTTTGTCGCACGAGATAAACATTTGACGTAGCACCCGTGATACACACAACGATTTTACTACAGCTACGTTTTAAATTGGTGTATTAGTTTTAAAAAAGATCCGTTTTACAGAGGTTAGTTCCATAACAATCAACATTTTCAAAACATAGGCTACATTAGCTGTTTACTTTGCGCAAAGTAAACAGCTGGAGTGCGAAAGTATCTCTTTACTGTACGCCAGCTGTTTAGCCGTGCGGTAAAACAAAGAGGTATAATCACTTGACGCTGAACACAGTCATATAGTTTATAAAATAAATAACTAGTGAGCTTGACTTGTGAGAAAGTAACTTATAAAATAAAACCCGAACACAAGAGCTCACAATAAATACGTTTACTAACCTCAAAAGCGTTTCAACGACAATGTCGCCATCCTCGGTGATGCACGGGATGGCGTTATAGTTGGGTTACTGTAGCCCGTGCATCACTAAGGATGGCGACACTGCTCTGAGCGTGAAACAACGCACTTTTATTAAACAGCTGTAGGAAAAAAGTATTTATTTCAAAATCACAGAAAGAAACTTCAATTTTATTTATATGTATCATGTATAGATACTTGACGAGTGCAGTGTTCGTACGAGTGTTTTTATAAGCGTGATACGTAAACAATAATGTATTGATCTTATTAGCTGGCTTGATGATGCTGATTGTGGCAGCGTAACCTGTAGCCACTAAATTTGAAAAATATACCATATTCACTAAACAAAGGTATGTTATTTGATTAATAAGTAGTACTAAGCCTAAACAATGAATATTGACTGTAGTCGCGGAATCGACAAGTCACAGTACCGTACCCTCGAGAATAAATTAAACATTGCTGCAGACAAGTGAAAGGGGGTGCTCCCAACCGTTTTACCGTGCAGCGATAGCATGAAAAACATTTCTAATCACATTTTGCACTTTTCCGAGTTTTTAGATGCAGTAGGCCTACTTCCTGAAATAGCAACTACTAGGAGAGAAATAGTGGAGTTTTTAGCAATATTTTCAATACCGGATTCCAACAGACCTGACTTTCTCTTATTTTTTAACGACCCTGGCCGACTCACGGCATATTTAGAAATTATTTTACTACACAACACTTGCATTACATTTTACTAATATAAATTATATAGCATGTTTTTTAGCCTCCTACCTTACATCCATTTTCTTACTTTACAATTCTCGGACGTTAAAACAAGCTCGAGTATTTTGGCATACAAATAGCTTTAATTAAAAATAAGCATTTTATTTGTTAAGTGCTAGGTGTGTAAGTTAATTTTTTACTTTCTCACTATACTATAGTAGGCTATAGAGAAAGTATAGTGATCGCAAAAAATCTATGTTGAGATTTTTGTGGAAATATCCGTGTTGGGATCCGTCCAAAAAATTGTTTTTACAAAATGTCTGTCTGTATGTATACAAAGCTAGAGAGAAAACTATTCGATCGATTTCGAACAAATTTGCACCAGACGTGTCAATTAGGCTTGTACAGATGAACAAACAAGGTTTTGACACATTTTGAAAAACAACCCTCTTTTTATCAAAAAAAAACCTCCAAAAAATCAGTTATTTTTAAAAAATAAAAACGGCTATAACGATTTTGATAAAATTTGGCTTATTTGTAGCCCTTAATGTGAAAAAACCCGCATATGGTTTCTAAAAACTCTCGTTTAACTAATAATAATAACTGATTTTGGGGGGGTTTTTTGGCCAAAAAGGGGGTTATTTAAAAAAAATTTTAAACCTTTTTTCGTGCATTTATACAGGCCTAATTGACGTGTTTGGTGCAGATTTGTTTGAAATCGATCGAATAGTTTTCTCTCTAGCTAATAATAATAATATTCATTAGTTAATCTCCTACTTTAATATCACCTCTCCTACCCTTCCTACATATTTATGAAGTCACAATGAATCTGTTTAATAATTTTAATATGATTGTGAGAAAGTATGTGGCAGTTCCTGGTTTGTTTCGTGCTGTTTGTTTTAAATGAAAGTAAATGTAATTATTATCAACAAAATAGGAATTCCCATTTTTATTTCATCGGTTTAATTTATAAGGACTCTTTTTTTAGTTTGTTTGGTTTTATTTTAAAACTCTATTGATACCTATTTCTCAATTTAGTGCGTTTTCTTTTAAATTAATGAAAATTATGGAGTTATTATTTTTTATTTTAAACTAGCTGACCCTTACGGCGTTGCCCGTGGTTGTTGGTATTTTCAGTCTTTTTGACGTAATTGTAATTCTTTTTAAGTGTTCGTTGAATACCTGTGCGTATCCTACTGTGGTCATGAAAAAAAGTCTACGATATTTAGGAAAGCACTGAAAATTGTATTCCTGTAAACTACTATCTAACACGAAAAAGCTGTAAATATATCGTTTTAATTTATAGTTTTTACTAAGTTTAACTTTCACTTAATTTCATTGACAATGTTGCGAGCACCTACAGCCTTAGAGGAAGCTAAGTACCAAATTTCATTCCAATTCGTTCTTATAGGGATTTTTAGTAACTTTGACCCCCCTCCCCAAACCACCCTAAAATTTCGAATTTCTTTTAACCCTTTCTTAGCGAGGGTTTAAATTAGCTGGAGGTCATAGAAAAGATATTTGAATCACTTTGTAACGTCCACGTTAATTTAGGATGTAACAAACTGGTTCAAATAGAGTTTGTAATTTTAAATGTATAGGCCCAATTAGTATAGATATATATTGTTTAGTATTTAAATATACAATATACAGTATATAGCAAAATAAAGCTACGAATGTGATATTTTAATGGCATTTAGTTTAATTCAGATGGTTTGTTTAGTTTTCAATAAAATATGTTTAAACTCGTGTATGTTTATGGTTAAGCATGGTGTCAAATAATTTGTTTGTTATTATTATTATTGATAGCGAAAATATGTTTTGAAAAGTATTAAAAACTTCATAGTTATGATATATTTTATATAAACAATATTTTAAGCAGCATCTAAGTAGGCCTATTAACATATTTAATAACCAATGTTTGAGTTGAATTATAATTCTGTAAGCATTTTTATTTGTGTTTGTTTATAGTTTTTCAATCTAACCTTAAAAAGCTGTTGGTTTTAAAGAGTATTAAAGTGATTATAAATTTGCTAAGTAATGTTTCTATGGTAATACATGTAAACAAACATTAGCTTTTTTTACGAACAGCTGTTTTTGTGAGCTATGGTTTTGAGTTCATACAATAAATGCTGTTCAGTTTCTTCCAAATTTAAAACTTTTTCGGGAAACTTTTCAAACTTTTCTTTACGTATAAACCTTCTATGAACTACTAAAACATTTTAAGACCAAAAATAGCCAAATCGGTCAAGCCGTTCTCGAGTTTTAGCGAGACTAACGAACAGCAATTCATTTTTATATATATAGATGTGATACGTTTGATACTACCTATTTCTGGAGATTCATTTTTGAACTAGGACATTTTTCAGCCGACCTCGGGAGGCTTTTTTCGCTAGTTTTATAATAATTAAACTTCATGTAATTTAAACTTAAAAATAGCCTACTTTGTTAGTACTTTTTAGACTTTCAACATACTACTGGAAATGTCATGAAAAAACTACTTCAACAGCTTGTGACACGTCAAGCTAGAGCAAAGAAATACCTATTTTTGCACCATCGGGGGCTCAATGATGTAAAAGCACTTCACATGACTTCCCCAGATCGCTAAACCTTGCACTAGATACTTTAAAACTGTATAGAACAATTTTTTTTAATGTTTTGTGGTCCTTGAATCAAGCTTTTTCAAACAATACCAAACATGACAGAATCTCAAAATATTTGTTATGGGGCAATAGACTTTAGCCCCTCGAAAATGCATAGTTAATTATGTATGTAATATGTGCGAGGTTAACAAAGCTTAAAAAAAGTTTTTAATTTCATTGTGACACCTTTATTCATTCCGAAGAAATTTCGTTTCTCAAAAATTTGGATACGTTTTAGTTTGTCTGTTAAGTTGTATATGAGTGCTTTAGAAAAGGAGAACAGGGGTTTAACAACATTTTCCAGAGTTAGCTCGTGCATCACTGAAGATGGCGACTTTGTCGTTGAAACGTGTTTGATTAATAAATGTATAAGTTGTGAGATTTTGTGTTCAAAATTTATTTTATCAAGTATATCTTCTCACAAGTCAAGCTAAATATTTATTTATTTCCCAGGATTATCTTAAACATTTCACAAATTTTTTTTTTTAAATATAGTTATTGATACATTTTAAAAACGTACTTTCGAATGATCCTCCTCACGCGACAGTATTAAAAAATAAATTGTTTGACTCCTACAGCCAGACAAACGAGAGATCTTATAAGGGTTACGGTTTTTGTTTTAATGTACGGAACCCTACAATTTGAGTAGGTGTGAATAATTCGATTCGTCAAAATAAAGCCGGCGTTTCACCGAAATTTCCCTCAAGTCTAACACGAAAACACCACGGCAGATGATACAATATACGGCAGATCCCGAGGTCTTTGTGAAGAAATCAATTTGGCGCGGCAATAAACCGAGTGTGGGGTAATGAGCAAGGACCGGGCAGAGCTGAGGTAGGGGGGATGCTTTTATTTTGACTGTATGGGGCGGTATCGATCCACACCCCCGACTCACCCCACCTAACACATTTACTATTCATATATTATTCCAAAAGTAATTACTTTTTGTACCCTTACTTTGCCGGCGGAGCGGAACGAAACTGGATTGCGAAGCGCCCAAAAACAGGCTCAAGTTTTAACGCGTTTTAGTTCATTAGAGTAATTAACGGTGCTAAAATATTGCGCAGACTTTGTGGCAAATGAGAAGCAAAAATGTTTCGACGAACGCGCTTTCAACATCCAGTGTTTCGACGCGACAAATTGCAATACAATCTAGCTGGAACCCTCGACGTTAGGGGATTCTCTGTACGGATGGCTAAGGTTTCTAAGAGTACC
>JAGFPH010001842.1:107842-123070 GCA_018207615.1 Philaenus spumarius
AAAGAATGTCTATTTTGTATAATTGTATTATTTTAAAATGGTGATTCGTAGTTGGAATTTTATTTTTCTTCTCTTGACGTTTTATAAGTTACACCATAAAAGTGCTATCTTTGCAAAACAATTTTTTTAATGGCACTAACTTTTTTTTTTTTTTTTTTTTTTTTTTTTTGCTAGATTTGGTAATGTGTACTTCTTATGGTGTAAATTCATAAAACATAATCTATACTAATATTATAAAGAGGTAGTTTTTTTTTTTTTGTATGTTTGTTTCTTTGTTTGTTTGTTTGTATGTAGGGGGTAATCTGTGGAACTACTGAACCAATTGAAAAAATAGGTTTACTAATAAAAAGCTACACTATCCCTGAGTAACATAGGCTATAATTAATTTCGATAAAAAACATTTTTTTATTTCAATATTTGTAAATTTAGTCGGTAAAATTCTTAGGTTAAGCCTAGACTAATAAATCAACATATGTATTTACATGCATTGCCATAACAACCAATTGAATAAAATAACAGATAATAGCTGTTTGCTGTAATATTTCCATTAATAGCTAATTTCAAATTTTGTATTTCTAAATTTTAGGTTAGGTTTTTATTAAAGTGTAGACCTGAGCCTTAACGGTTCTTTTAACCTTTATTATAACTGCTGTTATAAAATATACAAAATAATCTGATTTTAACATTTAACATTATTTACTGTCTTAGCTTTGGGATTATTATTAATAGTACACTTTTATTATAAAGAAAACATAACATGATTATGTGTAAAGAAAGGTTCCAACGGGGTTGGCGTGCGGAGAGCACGCAGGGGATTCTCCTAGTATTTCATAATTTTGTTCAAAGGAAATTATTGTTTTCTGTCAAATTGCTAAAACCTTTCAAAAATTTTAAAATCAATATTTCTAGTCCAATTCAAACAAAAACGGTTCGGCTTTATAAAAAAAAAAACGCAAAGATTAAGAAAGAAAATGTTATATAAAAGAGGAGATTAGATTAGGAATTTTAAAGTTGGCTGCCACATCAGAAAAATTGCGGATGTTAGAATTTTAAAACAAACAAGTTATATGAAATAGTTATTCAAATTAAATAAAACTGAAACGTGACGATTGCACTCATACGCCAAGGATTCCGTACCATATACCGTGCCGAAAATGTTATTAAACAATACTACTAACAACGCATTCACAAATTGCATACACATTATACTGAACTACCATTATACTGTGATTTAACCAATGACAGTTAAATAGGTAAGCAGAGTTGCGCAGTGATTAAACCACTCTTCCATACCGCTGCAGTTGAAACCTCTTTACTAGAAACCCCGTCTTCATTGGACTAGTAACTCGCATAAAATAAAGCCGTTAAGAGAAGTCTACAAAATATTGTTGTATCATTTTCTAAATGTTTAATATAATATTATGAAAAGATTGGTACGAAAAATATTCGTATCCATTGATTATTTGCAGAGTTACAGTTGTTACAGTCTTGTTGCCAGTGCTTTGATGAGCTGATGTTTACTTCAAAAGCTGATGTTATTAAGTGAGGTTATGTAAGGAGTTTTATGCTGTAGGAGTAAACTTTTCTGTAAAGAAAGTTTTTTAACTTGTTTCTACTCCAACAATATCACAATTTAATAGTCTTGCTACCCGATGTTTAAAACCGCTTAACAAACCTCCAGGACCAGTTTTCCAGGAACAAAAAAAAAAATAGTTTTCTAAAAACGGCAAACACTACACTCGATTCCACGTTCACCGTGCAGTACAGGTCTTACGGGAGAATAGACATGCTACTATCATTACAGCGAACATAACGTTTATTGTCATGCGGGCGTTGCATGAGAGTTGATGTTTTTTAATTGGCTAATAGCATTGTATTTGGATAACCTAATAGAACTCCGATCCAATGCAATATTTTGTTCCGCTGGAAATTCGACTTTTTTGGCGCTATCTATTGGGGAAACGAAGGAAGCTGGTTGGAAACACAAATGCTTACAATGCTTTCTCCCTAGCGCTACCTTCGCGGCGCGATCATGTACTATTTTCGCGAACACCTTTTTTTCCGGCACACAACCCCCGTATGGATGCAAGATCTATTTATTATTCATGATCTATGCTAATAGTCGCTGAGACTGTCGTATGGATGGCATGGCTTATGGGCGCTCTGTACTGCACGGTGAACGTGGAATCGAGTGTAACTTTCAAGTCACTCTGTTTTAAAACAATATACTCGTATATATATAATATCTCAATACATAAATTGTATTATAGTAAAAGTGTGCAAAACATTCCAAGCCGGAGACCATGTAACT
This sequence comes from Philaenus spumarius, assembly GCA_018207615.1. NCBI lineage: Eukaryota > Metazoa > Arthropoda > Insecta > Hemiptera > Aphrophoridae > Philaenus > Philaenus spumarius. Next base: position 110,154 of record JAGFPH010001842.1, read on the forward strand.
AGACACATCCGTCATCTTGGAAGCGAGCCAACCACTCTGCTTTACTTCACCCCTCCTTCCTTCTAACAACAGATATGAAAAGCTATCAGATCTCTAGCCGAGATTGGAACCTGGGAATTTCTGATCAAAAAGAACCACGCTGTTAACTCGGCTAAGGCTTGCCCTAAAAAAACTTGACAAATTAACAACTCTTTAGTTACTTTACTTTTTCTTGTAAGGTTAACCTTACTCTGCATCTAAAAGTAAAAACGAATTCATAAGCACCATCTAGGAGTGGTTATAACATGTTTGTTTGGTTTTCACCTGACCTGAATGTGTATAGAACGTACTAGAGAATTCTGGAAGAAAAGCTGAAATGAACGCACACCTAGACAACTTGATCCATAAGGCAAAATGAGCGCTCCTGAAGGCAAGCCGCTTTATATCGACCAACTTGGGTACTACCTAGGGGGCTTAATCTCATATAGCTCTTTGGTTATATGAAACGGTAATCAAAACCCAAATCACTTACGGCAGAAGTTTGATGGAAAAATCCTGCCAAACTGCTGGGGGGGGGGGGGGAACTCGCATGCCTAAGCATAACATGAGCTTTCAGAAACAGCCCTACAGTAGTTTCCAAGTGCTTCATGGACTCAAGACTTGAGACATATATTCAACGTCAGAAGTGAAGGATACTGCATACAGACTAATGAGTGTGGATGGATGAAGGAAGGACATGCCTGAAGCAGATCATTCCGCTTTAGTAAACACCGTACTTAAAACTTTGATGGGCAGGACGAGTTACAGCGTATATCGGTGTGAGCCTTGGAATGCACTGCACAGAATTCCAAGCACAAGTTATAGCGATTACAGCCTGTGCCCACTCATGATTGTCGAAAGGTTTCAAAAACAGACAAATCCTATTTCTTCCCAACAGTCGAGCATCACTTAAAGCACTAGACTCTTTACAAATCTCCTCCAATTTATGAAGAAATTTTTCGCATGTTATCCAATATCTTCCACAAGAACATGGTGGCATTCAGGTGGATGGCAGCATCCAAGGGAATGAGTTTGGCAGATACCCTCGCAAGTAAGGAGCATATGTACAACCTTCATGAGACCGAAACCAATGTTCTGCATTAGCCGCACCAAGACAAAGAGCACAGTGAACAACTGGGACTGGGGAAAACAACTGGGCACAAGCACTAAGTATATGATCAAGCCAAACATACATCAGCTCAGAAGAGATGTTTCACTCATAACAGGACACTTCAGGAAACATCTAGCACAGTAGGCGTCTTCAATGGTAACCAAAACTGTCGACTCTGTGATCAGGCCCAAGAGTCTGCAAACAAAGTTACTGTGATTGCGAAATGCTGGAGCACAGACGAAGAAGTCTTTTTGGAATTTTCGTGTTGGACGAAGATAACACGTACTTGGTTGGGAAAATCTTGGTCCTATCAAGCCCGAACCAGTTTTTATCCAGTTAAAGGCGGCACAATAAACCTAAGGTTGACGTGCTAAGGTTTCGCTCAATGCAGGAATCTCAAGTAATCTATCTACTGAAAAACTAATTTATGCGTGAAGGCGCGTTTATTCTAGATTTTACAGTAATGCAGTAAAATTACTACAACGATCAATTAACTCCATCCCAAAAATAAATATAGCAAATTATACGAATTAATTATATTATTATTTACAATAATTAACTTTATTCTGTTTTGTAATCGTGGTAGGATAGGTCTGAGGGGTTGATATAAAACGTAGCGATTTTGGTTTGATAAGGGGAGGCGGATCGATAACCCTCACGCCACCCCATCGTTGTGTCGGATGTCGGATGCTTGTGTTTTGCTTAATGAAACTACTAACTAGATGCGCTCCGTGGCTCAAAACAAACTTTTTTTTTTGTAATTTTAAAGCTATGTTACCACCAAGTAAATATACAAATTAAAAACTATAAAATCTTTGCAAGCTCTTCTAAGAAATCATTAATTTGAGAAACGATAGTATTTAAACTTCCGGCTACTATTTTGTGTTCAGACGTCATCTCTTATAAATGTGTACCTTCTTAATACGATCCCCAACTATGTATAGGTTAATTTAACGAGGTATGACTAAAAAACGGATGCTATAATTGCTATAACATTTTTTATTTATTCACAACTTTAACATTATCCCCTTCAAAATACTCCTCTCACGATCCTTACTCCGCTCCATGAAAATTTTCCATTGGTCAAAGCAGTGTTTTAATCATTTTGAGAAAGTATGTTCACGGTCTACATTGATTTTCTTTCATAGTACTTTCAGTACCGATTTCACCTTGGGGAACAGAAAAAAGTCACACGCTGCAAAGTTGGGTGAATAGGATGGATTTTCATCACAGGGAGCCCATGCTTTGGCAAAAACATCTTGTCAGACAATGCAGTTTGGGCTGGAGCGTTGTCCTACAACTCGGGTAGCTTTCTTCGTACTCGTTAGTAGTAATCCCCGGGGTTCACCGCGACAATCAAACAAACCAAAGGTCACGGTTAAAAGGTCACATTTTGAATCGCGCAAATGTTTGGCTTCTTGTGTAAACAAAGATAAGATAAGTAATTAAAGATAACGAATAATGCTAATTTTTGACTTCTTGTGTCAACAAAGACAAAGTCTGGCGCCACTGTGTCAACAAAGATAAGCTAAGTAAACAAAGATAAGGATTAAGTAAATAAGAGATTAATTAAATGTAAATAATTAGTCAATCATTCGAAGTTCAACCGGAGTTTGGTCTAGTGCGTCAACAAATCTAAGTACAGTAAATAAAAGATAAATTAATAGTAAATAAAGATTAACTTATGTAACTCATTAGTCTATCTAATGATCAAAGTTCAACCAGAGTTTGGTCCAGTGTGTCAACAAATCTAATCTAAGTAAATAAAAGATTAGGCTAATAATTAATAGTAAATATAGATTAACTTATGTAAATAATTAATATCTTTTTAATTAATTAATCTCTTTTTTATATTTAATCAAGTAATTTAACTTTCTAAATTTATGAAGTTGTTTATTTTTTTCATCAATAACTAATAGTGGTTTTAATCAATAAATATTTTTGTTTAAATTTATTTTGCATAAATTTTAACCATAGTCAACATAACGAAGACGATATTATTTTAGCATCAAGTTATCACATCTATAACGTTACATCAACTCCTATAAAAGAGAGTGTACGTCCGTTCGTACATACGAACGTACGTGAATAACATATAATATAACAGCTGATTTCATCCATCATCTGTAATACTTAAATAAAACTTAGCGTAGATTATACTTTGGGGTTATGTTAACAACTTCAATCATTATAATTTCTTGTGAAATTTTTTTTTAATGTGAGTTATAGAACTCATGTATGGTATAATAAGTTATAAGATTTGTTTTTAGGTTATAAACTGTAAATAAATACAACATTTTACCATCAATATATTCGTTTATACAAATTTAAAGAAGAGATACATATTTAACTTATTTTAACTTTGTAAACATTCGTACAACTTCGTATAACATATAAACATGTTCGATTATTAATTTATTCACTATAATATTAATAACTTCTAAATTGTTTGACCTATCAATATGAAATATATGAAGCAAGATAATATTTGTATCTTTCTTTAGATATATAATAATGTATATAAATACAAAATTTTAATAGGCTTACAGTTTCATAATCCTTATAATTGTACACATTTACCGAGTTAAAAATACCCGTCGGCATAATTAGGTAGGCTTAGATAAAATCTGTTGTTTTTAAATAGTATTTTATTTTAAAATGCTGTATTTCTAATGTGTATCTGATTAATCTGCCTGTGATGTTTCACGGGGGCTTACTAGTCACAAAATAAATACCTTGGAAAAAATAACCGCTAACAAAATAATACTCTTTAACAAAACGGCCAGTTGATAAATTTCCCTAAACGCATCAATAGATTATCAGATTCATAGATCAAGTTATTTCGTCAGCAACGTTACATCAAATAACATCTCAGGGACCTTGACAGTACAGCCAGTTGGTAACTTCCCGCCACGCGATAATTCGTTAGAAATTTAATAGGTTACTGCAACCTATTACCGAGATGTGGAACGTTTGTTATAGCCTATTATCACAATGTAACAGTATTTCTCATCTCTAGTGATGAGGCGGCAGTCTACTCAGCTGTAAAAATGAAGAGAGGGTATGTCTTTGACTGTGCTGGAATAGGGAAATCAGTCCGGTTATTTTGTTCAGCCACATCTTGTACAACATACCTATCATTACAAATATTTCTCAACTCAGAGAACAGGTCCAGCACTCGGAAGTCAATGCTAAAGAAAACATTTAAAATGTCATTAGAATAAAAAAAATAAGTTCTTAAATAAACCCGTAACAATACGATTAGAACAGAGAAAAGTACAAATACACCGAGAGCACACTGCCATGCTAAAAAGTGTTAGCCCAAAATATGTAAATGGAAATACACAACTACACCGCGAGTGAAACTTAACTACAATTAAGATGTGTTGCCGCGTTAAGAACGATGGTAAATTTTAACTTCATAAATGCCACGACGCCGACGCCAAGGGAAATGAGAAATCAACTGTTTAATAGAATTAATATGATAAAGGAGGTATTTAGTGGTATCTGTAGCCGATTTAACATATATTTTTTTTAATTTAAGACTTGGTGGAAAATTTGTTTAGCACAAAGTGTTTTATTAGGATTTTAATACTTTATGCACCGTTGCAAACTGACTCTTTCTACAAGAAATTTATGAAATGAAAAGTATAATATATTGTATACTTTTAGCACTTTGTGAGAAGTGCATATATATATATAATGTTTTTCGAACTAGTCGATCGTCTTTTCCACGATACACTTTTATTCCTATTTTAAACTTTAGGTTTAATTTGTATAGAATAATACTAATACAGATTAGATAAGTGAAAACTTCACACTTATCACTGTATAAGACGGAAATATACAGAAGAGAAATTTCTAAACTAGGATTTCTCTAATCCAACTTACGATTTTTTTCATTTATTTTTTCTTTTTCTTTTGGAATAGTATAGAAGTGTACGTATGACCAAAGGAATTTTCGAGTTGTGACCCGTGTAAAACAATATCACGATCAATGATATATTACAAACCGGGTGTACAAAATGTCTGGACATGGCTGAACTTCTAACAAAGATTAAAAAATGTTTGACATCTACTGTAATTTAAGGATTGGTGCCAGTTTTTCCAAAATAGCGGCTAATGGAAACCCCTATTTTGTACTACGTTTTCAAATTTTACACAGTGCAAGAGTTTTAATTCTTTGCGTACTTTTGATAAACCCAACCGTTTTCCTCGAAATTTTACTTGAAATTGAGATTGTTACATTTTAAAAAAAAACCTCTGGCTTTTTGGGAGTAGGAGATAAAACACTAACTTCTGTTAAGAAAAAAAGGCCTTAAATTACATGTTTTATCAAGTGCGATGATAAAAAGTAAATATTTTTTTTAAATTACCGGTTTTAGACTATCGAAATACCGGTGAAAAACTCGAAAATTAAGACCATTAAAATACATATATTTGTTATAAATTTATACTTTTTAAATTTAAGAAAGAAGTTAATGTTAAAGAAAGCTTTATATTTTTGAACTTTCCAAAAGTACGAAAATCAAAATTTAAATAAACACGAACATTTTTGGGTTTATAAAATTATTCAAATAATAAAGTCTTATTAACAATATGTATACAATCTGAAAACCTAGTATACAATAGGGGTTTCCATTAGAAATTTAAAATTCACCGCCGTATTGAAAAAACGGCTACTGTTCCCACAATTTTAAAACCACCGTATTATACAAAATAAACTAAGCCGGTCACATTTTGTTACCTTTGTTAGAAATCGAGTCGTATGCATACATTTTCTACACCTGGTATAAACATATACACTGCCGTAGTAGTACTTACCTCGTTCCTATAAATACTTTTAACAATTCGGCCAACGTGAGCAAACGATTGACCCATAGCGTACGGTTTTTTTAAAAGTACAGAACCCAAATCATAATAACCCACAGACATCAGAAACATTTACAAACTCATTGATTTTCGTCCTCCGTTTTATCAAATAAGGCCGTTCAAGGAGTCTACATTATCAGGCAATGGAACAAGTCATGCTTTTAAATTAAAATATTGTGTGTTGTTTGGGGGGAACGGGGATGTTTTGCCGACATATTGATTAATCTCAGAGTAGTGTCTTGGAGGAGACGAGAAGGGAAGGGAGGGGAGGGGAGATTTCTTAGCTTAAAGTAACAATAAACTCAATCTATATATAGAAGTTTATGATGCTAAGGTTCTATACATCGACTGTCTCTGCTTTCGTTGGGATGCAGTTAACGCATCTCGCTTTGGAGCAGGGTGGCCACCAAACTTTGATTAGAAAATTCCCTAAACTTTCCCTGATTCTGATATATTCGTTTTCCCCTCAAACCGGTATCGTAATATGACACTAACACAAATGTATTTCAAATGTTTTTACAAATAATTATAATGAAGGTAGTACAATTTGAGTATTTTCAACTATTTAACCAATTCGGAATAAACATTTACGAAGGTTGAATACGTAATTACGAAAAGCGTATTATTTTGTGGTTTTGAAGTGGTAATAGATCAGGCGCTTTTAGTTTGACCAAATTCAGAAATAAATTTGAAAAAAAATCGTATCTAAATAAACGGTATCAGTTAACTGACACAAACTTTCTCCCAACTTACTGTAGTCAAAATAATATTGTTTTAATCATTTTATTTACTACTTTTTAGAACAAAACAAAAAAATAATATTCTACCTACGTCAATCGTATAAAAAACTTATTGTCCCAGGCGGGATTCGATCGCGCGACCTTTGATTTACTGGTCGTGCTCGCTACCGTGGTGCTACCCCGTGCGGCCGCTGCCGCGATGCTAGATTGACAACACAAACTTGTTTATTTTTAAACATTTCCCCATAATTATAAAACGCCGAAGTTTTGATAAAAGCGGGTGGTGTCATTTTGTTTGGCATCTTAAGCACTATAAATACTGAAAATTTGATCAAAATCGTTAGAGCCGTTTTTGAGAAATTTGCATTTTTCTTATGGGTTTTAGGGGTAAATTAGCCTTAAAAATTACAAATTCCAAAAAATGAAAAAAAAACGCCTGGAGATATTAGGGTTTAGTACCTACATACCAAATTTCATGAAAATCGGACCAATAGTGTCCTCTCTGGTCGTGTATACATACAGACAGACTGACAGACAGACACCACTCTAAAAACACTTTTTTGGGTTCAGGGAGCACCAAAACAAAAAATTCCACTAAAAATATTTTTGGGTTCAGGGAGCACCAACACAGATAATTGCACTAAACAATTTTTTGGGGTTCTGGGAGCACCAAAACAGATAATTCAACTGAAAATTCAAATTCGAACATTTTTACGAAAACAATACTTTCTCCATATACTACGTATAGGGTGGAGAAAGTAAAAAACATTTTTGTTTACCCCTTAAATTTGAAAATGGCGCCTAAACTGCAGTTTATTATTTGTTCAATTAACATGAATATTGTACGAAATCCGTTATACACCGTAATAAAAAAAAACATTTCCCAATATCTTTCTAACCAAAGCTGGTAAACTATCTAGTAACAGTTCATTTAGTGTGGAAAATTGTTGTGAATATTTTCATCATCAACGCATACCAAGAAAATGATTGGTCCCAACACAGAACCTTGAGGAAGTCCGTAATTAGTTATTACTGCTGTTATAGCCTGGAGCTTAATTTGTAATCCGACTAGCTCAATCTATAAAGATAAGACTTTATGATAAGTAAGAAATCAATACATGGGAGCGTTATACAAAGTGAATGAGAGCGTAATTGTATGTGGGTTCTGCCACAGATTAAAATGTTATTGAAAGTAATGTTAGTACAAATAAAATAGTATAGTGTTATACAAAATCGTAAATCAGTTATAATCTTAAGAAGGACAAAATTATTTTAAAAAAATACAGAAAATACCTTTAGAACATAATTTATTTACTGCATAACACCTGTCTACAAAAAGAGGACGATACCATTTACAAGTCATCAGCTACTTAGTATCTCTTTAGAATTAAAAGTAGCCTAAGTAGGCCTACTTATAAAAAAATTAACAATTTAAAGCATACAGCACATTAAAATATTAACTTAACGTTTAACAATTATTTTCTCCTGCACAAATTAACAAGTACCTAGTAGCATTATTTTAATTTTTTTTCATAAATATAGCGTCATCCATTATCTATCTTAAAATCATCCTCTTATAAATTATAATACAAAATGCAGTAATAAAGAGGACTATGTTCCAAAAGAGGTCGTCTGTGTATCGCGTAAATTTGTTTTCTATTTCTTGTATTATAATTATGGTTATCATAGAAAGCCATAGGTATGTAAAATAATTCGACCACGCAGCTGAACCGCTGACCTGAGTTAAGTGAATTTACAAAATTAAGTTTATATGTTTTCAACCAAAAATTTGGAAAAATGGTCTACTCATGAAGGCGCTGAATAGCAGCCTACGTGTACGAAATATATTAGTAGAATTTGTTTGCACCTAGGCCTACAGCCACGGCCCACGTGCAGCTTCGTTCCACTCGCAGCGGAAAACTCGCAAGCTTCTCGACCTTGCGGCCTCGGGTCATGATCTGCTTCGCTTCGCTCGCAGCGTACAATCTCGGCCGACGCCCTCTCATCAGAAAATGCCCCCACGTGGATTTGAACCGAGTACTTTAATGGTATTTTACGTTTTGATCAATTTTGAAAGAACCAAACGAGCTATAAGGCCGCGTAAAGAACTAAATGTGCAGGATAATGTTCTTCATTTATTTTTTAGAATCATAAAAAAAAGGTTCATTCTAGTACGAAAAATCTTAAAAAATAGTTACTTCCTGTCAAAAAACGTACTTCAGTTGTTGGATTTTATGGCTAACGAACTGGTCCGAGGACTTCAACAACCAACGTGTGCATCAAATCGGACTTAAAATGCGTCCGTTAGAGTGCGAAGACATATATATATATATAATTTTTAATGACACGACAAAAAGTGTTCTGGGGACCATGATCGGTGCTTATTTAATATTCCCGTCCTTAGGTCTGCCATAAGGGTCACTGCAATAGCCAGCCCATCTTTCCTACTGAAATTCGCTAAAAACACAAAAGCTGGAATAAATTTGGTAATATTTTAAGGTTATATACTAGTGCTTCACTTGGATGAGATTTTGGTTTAATTGACATGATTCTTTATCATTTTTATTGTAAAAATATATTTGGCCTCCTTTAGTTTACGCGATAACAAAATTCCATACCGGTATTTAACTTGGGAATAAAAATAGCTGTATTAAACCATTTTCTTTGTTTTCATATGTGTTATATTTTGAAAACATTTCATTTTAAAGACTGGTGTTTGTAGTTTTTTAGTTAAGGACTGTATATGCGATTTCTAGTTTAACTGGTTGTCAATTTTAAACACCCAAAAACATAGTATCAGTATTTTTCTTTAGCAATATACGAGTATCTTTTAATAATACCAAGGGACTAGTTTTGGTTCCAAATGTTTGAAAACGTACAATGTTAATTTTATTTATAGTTAGCTCAAAGATATTTTCAAAAAGCCGTACTCGGGCGATGATAACCACCCAGGTTTTTCACCTAAAAAAACCGTACTTCTAACTCATTAAGCAACTGTTAATTTGTTTATTTAATTGTTCCATATTACTTGCTTTTGTCAAAATAGTTGTATCATAAGCCAACAAGTAAGTATATTATCAGCCAAAACATTAATATATTAATAATTATGTTGTCCTTAGCACAGATCCCTGAGAAACTCCATGTTACACATTACCGAGATGAGTAAACACCGTCTGTACTTTTTAAATTTCCCTTTTTTTTTCTCTCACTCAATTTCTCTTGCCTAAACCAATCTACATTATCACACTTTATTCCAAGAATTGCGATTTTTTTCAATTAAAATCTCATAATGGATACGGACAAAAGCCTATGATAAATCACAGATAACGGCAGGCAATAAAAATACATTAATTTTAGAAAATTGCGTGCGTAAAACATGGCTTAAATGGTACATTTGAATGACGCTATTTTGAATTTTGCGTTTGCGTCTTTCTTTTTAACATTTTCAACCTGTGTTCACCTTCAAAGTAAAAGCTAAACGAGGCCAATTTGTTTCTGTTAAAGACATACAGTTTGGTACAAGTACATTTGAAAGGCACGACGCGACGGTCTAGTAAAGCTAAAGGTACCAACAAATATATCATCGCCCAAGAATCAAGTTTTTAATATTCCCACTTCACAATCCTCCACGACCTCACCCACTCGAACCAGGAACCTCAAGCTTCGGAATCAAATACGTTATCCCTCAGCTACTAGGCCGCTTAACACAAATAATTTATACAGATAATTGGATCGTAGCTCAGTCTTCAGAAAAAGTTCCTACTGGTTTCTCGTATGTCTAATAAATATTTTGAGCAGATCCCACCGCCATTTTTTCAATACACAAACACGAAGTTCTACTTTTTGTTTTTATTTCTATTCCGACGTCGTAAATTTTATTTTGAGAAATTTAATTTCACATCAGCCGAGGAAAAAATAATACAGAATAATAAAAATGACAAAACTCTCTCAAAAACGCGTTCATCAGTCAACGACAGTCACAGTGACGCTTGAGAAACAAGTAACAAATTATGAAGATGGCGACTTGAAATGCGTTTGACAAATAAAAGTATTTGTTGCAATTTCTTTTTTCTATTACAGTTGGAAATTCGCTGTCGAAAGTATTGTAAATATGTTCAACCTTGGCTTCGCAAACGTAATCGTGTTTACAAGGAATATTTTAAGCACGATGATTGTGGGACGTGTTGATGTAGGTCAGGCCCGGCTCAGAGATCATTGCCCCATACCGTGCATATTGGGCTAGGTCGGGGAAGTGGGGCCGAGTTTCTCTTTCATTTACTTCGCGGCTTAGTGCAGTCTCAGCTTCCTGCTGCGGTGTCTTAACCCATAGTTAGTGAAACACCATACCTGTAATCGACTCGGTCTTTATTGCATTTTGTTAAGTTTCTGTTTTTCTTTTTTTAAGATTTATTTTTTGAGTTAGGAATTTTTATTTAATGGGTGACGTACTATATAAGGGGAAAATATTAATAATTATAAAATGATTTTAATACAATAGCATGTGAAATATATTTTGAAGGGTTGAATTGTTTAAAATAGTTTAATACAATAGCATGTGGCGTACAATATGAAGGATTGTATCATTTAAAATGTTTTATACAATGACATGTGACGTATAATATAAAGAGTTGTATTATTTCAAATATATTAATACAATGGCATTTGGCGTATAATATGAAGGGTTTTATCATTTAAAATGTTTTATACAATGAATGTGACATATAATATAAAGGGTTGTATCATTTAAAATGTTTTATACAATGACATGTGACATATAATATAAAGGGTTGTATCATTTAAAAAATGTTTTATACAATGACATGTGACGTATAATATAAAGAGTTGTATCATTTAAAATTTTGTATACAATGACATGTGACGTATAATATATAAAGGGCTGTATCATTTTAAATGTTTATACAATGGCATATGACGTATAATATAAAGGATTATATCATTTAAAATGTTTTATACAATGACTTGTGACGTATAATATAAAGGTTGTATAATTTAAAATGTTTTATACAATGACATGTGACGTATAATATATAAAGGGCTGTATCATTTAAAATGTTTATACAATGGCATATGATGTATAATATAAAGGGTTATATCATTTAAAATGTTTTATACAATGACATGTGACGTATAATATATAAAGAGCTGTATAATTTAAAATGTTTATACAATGACGTATGACGTATAATATAAAGGGTTATATCATTTCAAATGTTTTATACAATGACTTGTGATGTATAATATAAAGGGTTGTATCATTTAAAATGTTTTATACAATGATATGTGACGTATAATATATAAAGGGCTGTATCATTTAAAATGTTTATTCAATGACATATGACGTATAATATAAAGGGTTATATAATTTAAAATGTTTTATACAATGACTTGAGACGTATAGTATATAGGTTTGTATTATTTAACATATTTTATACAATTGTATGTAACGTATAATATGAAGGGTTGTATTTATTTAAAATGTTTTATACAATTTGTATCATTTTGTATCATTTAAAGTGTTTATACAATGGCATATTATGACGTATAATATAAAGGGTTGTATCATTTAAAATGTTTTATACAATGACTTGCGACGTATAATATATAAAGGTTTGTATTATTTAAAATATTGTATACAATTGCATGTAACGTATTATATGAAGGGTTGTAGTATTTAAAAAGTTTTATACAATCACATGTAACGTATAATATAAAGGGTTGTATTATTTAAAACATTTAAATACAATTGCATGTAACGTATAATATGAAGGGTTGTATATTATTTCAAATGTTTTGTACAACGGCATGTAAAGTATATTATCGAGGGTTGTATTATTTAAAATATTTAAATACAATGTCATGTAAATAAATATTGAGCACGACTTGTGAAAAGATATACTTGATGGAATAAACTTTGAACACAAAATCTCATAACTAATACGTTTATTAACTCAAACGCAAAAACTTCTGAAGATGGCGACTTTGAAACGTGTTTTTGTGTTCAAAGTTTATTCTATCAAACAATGACATGTGACGTATAAGGTTGTATTACTAAAATTGATTTAAATACAATGGCAAGTGATGTAAAATTTGAAAAATTGTTTTTTCTTGTTCAATATTTCTCCCTGTACATTCCTCAAAATGGTGTTCGAAATCTA